>JBBPTO010000868.1:0-21269 GCA_038094155.1 Pulveroboletus cf. aberrans | reverse complement strand
TCAGTAACACAAAGAAAGAAAGTGAAGGAACGATTGGTTCATCCCAGGGGAATTGCAGGTAGAGAATCAAGGGAATGCAACTGCAGGGCTTACAGGACTCCTTGGTAGTCAATCTGGAAAAGCTCCTAATGCTTTAGACACGGCTGACAAGCACAGGACTTGATTCTTCTAGGATCAAGAGAGAAAGAGAAAAGAAAAGAAATTCAGATATGACTGGATTGATGAGAACAGAAGACTCTCACTCCGAGTGAGTAATAGATGATTTTTTAGATGTGTGCAAAACACAACTTTTATAGTCTGGGCACATCCAAGACTCTAAATAAACATAAAGAAGGAAAAGAAGGAACCATTCAATGTGAATACGGTAACCAGATCACAATACTGAGCGTCTGGTGCATAGCATTTGGTACACTATAGATATAGTAGAAGTCCATCCAGTAGACAGTCCGGATTGAAAAGAAACAGATACAAGGAAACGGGTACATACGAGTAGGGCAGACCAGAACCAGATGGACACAGATAGACATGGATGCTTGATGACTCAACAATGACCTAGTGAAAGTCAAATAGATGTAGAATGACTGGATACAGACCTAAGGAGCAATGGCTCCTTACAGCATGCCAACCTTTTCCCAAGGGCTGTGGAATCAACACCTCTTTCAAGCAGTGTTCCCTTTGAGTTCCATACCTTCTTCAAAAGCAATCTGTTAAGACCGGATCTCCTCCGCTCAAACTCCGGTTGGAGATCGGAGGTCGAGGGGATCAAATGGCCAGAGATGGCCGGAGGTCCGGAGGGGTGAAGGCTTGACGCAGGACTTATGTGTCACGTCTTTGCACTGTCACAGCCTTCTTGGTTGGAGACGCATCGGAGGAAACCGGAGAAGAAGAGAGGAGTGGTCTAATGTGATATTCAGGCTAAGGCTATCTACATACAGAGTCGGAGTATATATACGGAGGGAAATCGGAGGCTATGTAAATAGGTAAGTCGGAGTCGGAGAGGTCATATGCCGGAGCTGTGCTACACAGCGTCGGATGGTACAGAGAGGCGAGACTATACTAAATAGAGAACAAGGGCCATACGTAAGGAAACCTAAGATAAGTCCGGAGGAACGGAGGAACGGAGTTGGTGAGAAGTCACCGGAGGTTGTAGCGGAGTTGCTCCGGAGGTCAGAGTTGACTCGGTTGTACGGGATATGACACCCTGAAGTTGTAGTAAATGACCTCAGAGGAGATTGGATATCAGAGGTGTTACATTTTGGCAGTAGGTACATAGATCTTTTCAAGGGCTATGCTCATCCCCACTTGGGCCAATTATAACAGACTCTAGCTGTAAATACATCATCATGAATTACTCAAAACCTTTGCTTGACATGGTCAAAAATTTTGTGGAAAAGACTTAGAAGGTATGTTTTTTAATTTATTTCAGCACTCTGAGTTCACATTAGTCTGCCATGAAAATTTTAATGCTTGATTGTCTCAATTGTACTGAATCAAGCTTGACCCAGACTTGTTTTATGGAAAGAAGTAAGCAGTCCTTGACTACCTCTGTGTCTACCAATCATTTTTTATTTTCAAATACATCCTTTGATTTTCAGTAATCATGGATGGTTACATCTGAATCAGCTCATCATTGATTGATTTTAACACAATGAAATAGAATGTGTATTACTCTTGTAACTACATTTCTGGTTCTTTCTTTTCAACCATTATGCCAGTTTAGCAGAGCAGTTGATCTTGGAGGTGGGCCTTCTAAGTTAAGGTTCTCAAGAGATAACTCTGCCTCAAATATAAACATTTGAAATTCTTACATGCACATGCTGGTTTTATAAATGGTTTCAATTGCATATTACCTTCTATGGTATTCTCTTACAAGTGTCCATTTCAAGGCAAAATTTTGCTCTCAGACCATTGAAAAAGACCACATTTGATCTAATCTTAGTCTTGGTTTTGCTGCACACATGGACTATCTGGAAGTTCTAGTACTATGTTGCTGTCACAGTCATTATTGCATGTTAAAAAAGAGATTGTGAAGTTGCAGAAAGTGCATAGACTAGATAAATGAGTTATACATAGTGTTATGATCACCTTTATTATTTTTCTCATGTGACTCTATTACATATGTATACATGGATATTAGTTTCAACCTGGATGTTCATTTCCTTTCATCACTGACTTATAGACCTTCTATCACATTTCATACAATTTCATTTATTTTATCAGTGACTTCTCTCACATCTCCTCTGAATACTCCTGAACTTATATATTCTTGTCTTATATTTCATGTATTTTCCCAAGCTAAGCCTTCCTTTTGTGTACCACAAATACACTAGGTCAGCTCATTCCTTGAACTCCCCTTGTCTCCTTGAATTCTCTGAGACATTTTACACTCTTGAGGAAATGCTGTTTAGTGAATACCCTTGAACCTCAGTGACATTAGATTGCTGAGTTAAATGAGAAGGATGCCTTGTTTGTCATAAACCCATGAACTCTTGTTCTTGTTGAACAGCAAGCCCTGTTCACCTCAAAACATTGACTCTAGACCCAACTAAGGGCTATGTTTTCCTTCTACCATAACACATGAAAGTAAAGAAGTATGGCTAGAGACTAATTTCAGTCATTGTTAAAGAAAGTGGTAGAACAGCTAAGTATGGTTGACATTGCAACTGGAGTGAAATAAAAGGAATGGAGGTGTGAGCATATCAACTCCAGTGTACTCTGATGTAAATTTCAAAAGGGTTTAAGGTGGTAATGTAAGTGAAGTGAGAATGTCTGAAGAAAGAAATAAGGGACATTGCTGTATGAAGCATTCATCTCCAAGGGTCTCCAAAGTGAAAAGAAGTGTGCTAGTGGAGGAAACCCAGAGTTGCACAAGAGTGAGTAAGTGGATCTCAGAGTAGGTCAAAGACCTCAGATATACAGTGGCTCAAAAAACTATCTGAATGTTTGTGTATCTAGCATTAAATGCAATATTCCTTACTAACAAATAATTCTAGCCACATGGCCTAAGTGTATGAAATACAGTACATACTAATGGCTTTCAACTGGTGCAAGAATGAAAATAATTGATTAAGAATTGATCAAATGGCAGTTATTTCAAAACCATGATGCATCCAGACAGTTTTTGACTTTAAGTTTTGATTATATATATTGGACCCTAGCATGCTGTAATGTTATTACATACTTGAGGTAAATGTTCTATTGTGTTATTTTTATATAATTGAGTTGCTGATACCATATATAAGCCCCATCACTTCATGTTTATTTTCCCGTTCTCACCATGAAATCTATCTTTTCCTCTCAGGAAAACAGTAACATTTCCCTCTCCTCTCTTGATCTCTCTTATAGAAAAATTGCATCCCAAACTGGTAGGAAAGTCTACAGTATGTGAGGTGCTTCAGGAACTCCAGCCAGAGAAGACTAGGCTTCTGGGTGGCTGTCCTTCCAAGCTTACTTCTGCCAACAAGAGAGTAGTTGTTCAACAAATTGTTATTGGAAAGGCCAAAAATGCTGTTTAGGCTGCTCAATTTATCAACTCTATCATTGATGCTCCTGTTTGCTCTCAAAAAATTAGGAATACCCTTAAAGAAGCCTCATTAAAGGCTGTGGTAAAGAAAAAGAAACACCTTCTCTCTCAAAATCACAAAAAGAAGAGACTAGCCTTTGTTTACAAGTACCAGCATTGGACTGTTGAGGACTGAAAGGGGGTTATATGGTCAGATGAAACCAAAATTAACAGGATTGGTTCAGATGGGCAAGAATATGTGTGGAAGAGGCAGGGAGAGGGATTGATTGCAAAAGAGGTCAAAGGTACAGTTATGTTTGGAGAAGGTTCACTAATGGTTTGGGGCTGCATAGGATGAAATGGAGCAGGAGTTTTGAGTGAGGTGGAGGAAAGAATGAATGCTAAGCAGTATGTTGCCATTTTGAAGGAAGAATTGCTACAAAGCATGAAGAAATCTGGAATTCCAGATGGTGATATCATTTTCCAACAGGATAATGATCTCAAGCATACCTTTAAAAGGGCCCAAAAGTGGTTTGAGGAACAAGATATAAAGCTTCTTGACTGGCCTACATAATTTCCTGACCTCAACCCTATTGAACATATCTGGAATCATCTTAAAAGACATCATTCAGCTTATAAAAGTGCTTCTACAAAAGTTTACCAACTATGGGAGAGGGTAGTAGAGGAGTGGGGGAGAATTTCTGTAAAGGAGTGTCAGAAATGGATGAAAAGCATGTATAAAAGAATTGCAGCATTTATCAAGGCAAAATGAGCTCATACCAAGTACTAGCTATTATCATTTTTACAAGGTCAAAAAACTGTCAAGATACATCATGGTTTTGAAGTGACTGCCATTTGATCAAATTGTAATCAAACCACTTTATTTTTGCACCAATTGAAAGCCATTAGTATGTACTGTATTTCATACACTTAGGCCATGTGGCTAGAATTATTTGTTAATGAGGAATGTTGCATTTAATGCTAAATACACAAACATCTGGACAGTTTTTTGAGCCACTGTAGTTGGGTAATCACAAGTTCAATTTTAATCCTGCATGTATGTTCTACTTGTCAGTAGTTACCAGAATATCAGTTTATATGGTTGGTGTTAGTGCAAACCAAAGTGAGTAGCAAGGCCTTCAAAAAAAGACACATGGCTTATATCTGTTATGATATGACATAGCCCTAACATGGCTTGTAACATGATACATCTTTTTTTCCTGATTTTTCTCTATTCTTCCACTATTTTTCCATGACTTCTCATGCACAAAGGGGGTCACATGACTTTATGTCACATGTCACATCACAGTCACAGTTATATCACAGTTGCATTACAATCACAGTCACAGTTATAGTCACAATTTCATGCCACATGCCCAGTCACAGGTCACATGGACAGTCACATGGCATGCTGACTAATGCTGCTAACTGATGCATTACCAATCCTGCTTACTAATGCACTGACTAAAGCTTCTGTGACTGTTATGACTACCTCAGGTAGAGAATAAACATAGCCCCTAAAGAGGGTACTAAGAACAAGGAGAGTGGGGCAAGCTGCTCTACAAGGATGAGGTACAAGGGTTCTAGAAGAACAAGGCTTTCTGCTTGCTCTGCCTCAACAATTGAACATCAAAGAGTGTAGACTTCCCAATGATCTAACATTGATCAGGTGGCAAGAGGTTCCTTTAGAACAGTGTAGCCTCAAAAGTGCTACAAAGTCTCAAAGAGCAAAGAGGTTCCTGGTGGGGGACTAAGACAAGGACAAGGGATGGAGCGAAGACCCAGTGTATTGAGGTACACAAAGGGGAGGTCTAGCTTAGAAAATACAAGTACAGAACAACAAGGTTTATATAGAAGCATAGATGGTCTAGGCCAGGTAAGGATGGAATCACTGACTGAGCAAATGGAATCATGTGAAATGTGATGAAGATGGATGAGAAGTCATGATATCATAGTCAGCAATGAAAAGAAAAGAATGTCCAGATTGGGACTTGTATCCATGTGTATGTAAGTGATAAGAGGAAGAAGGGGCCAATCATAACAGTGACATTTCATGACCTTCCATGACTTTCTATGATATTCTACAACCTTCCATGATTATCATACATGGATGACAGGATACAAATATAACCACACATGACCTGTACTAAGCTTGGGCTGGCATGCACTGTATAGTTCTTCATTCAGTCACACTGGTCACGGAGGGGGAGATTCTGCCCCTATTCTATGGCATTTGTTGGCACATGCTGTATAGCATCTTGACCAACTTGGCCTATTCTGTTGTGGGCATCATGCCTACCTCTTGTTTTCAAGGTCTGTGGTTGCTGTATAGGAATCCAGCTGATCTTGTTAGGAATGGCATTATTTCTTTGAGCCAGAGGTCTACTCTCTGAGGTTTGTGTGAGCCAGCAGACCATTTGATTATGTGTCTGGTCAGCTTCAATATCTGACAAGAATTTTAGTTCATCCATTTGATGGTCATGGGTGTCTGTATTATGCATGAATCATGTGAGCCCTGTCAACATGTTTGACTTTTAAACTGTTCTGATCATATGCATTATTATAATAGTGACAGCATGCAATGTGTGTCGATTTTGACCCATATAATAGTGATTGTGACTCCAACTCAAACACCACTTCATTTTTTCATAGTGGGTTGTGCCATCAATAGTGTGCAGGAGACTGTGACCACCACTGGCACATTGGATTCACTAACAGTATTCATAGTTTCTTACTCAATACTATTGTATTTGCAATGGCAGCATATTCTCATAGTGGGCTTTACAAAGAGATGCAGTCTTTTTAACTTTTCACATTGTGGCCATAGATAGTAGATGTACATATCTTCTATTCAACATGCACTGACCATTTTGTCTAGCCACCATGTATGTATTTTGCTGTGCACTAGCATTCATCCTGATAGACAATCAATTCACAATCACCATGCCATAGGCAAACATTGTAGAATGCACAGTAGGAATTGTTTGCCTCTTACAAGAGGAAATCACTCAGTTGTTCATATTATAATAGGCTGATGCAGGTCATGTACTTAACATTGCCACATAGGACTCATGAGTTATTATTCTTGTGAAGTATGTATTGAACACCTGAGCCAGATTCTCATCTGATACTTAGCATATGAAAGGATCCTCCCTCTGGTTATAGTTGCTGTAAAATGGATCATGCTGAATATCCAAGGTAGTGCTCAGTTAAAAAGGGACATGTAAATTTACACTTGCAAATTAGCCCATGTATTTTACAGTTAATTAGCAGGTTAATTCTGGATGGCACTATATGGGGTGTTAAATAGGGTAAAATAGGCTTGATATGACCCATGTGGTTGTGGCACCCTATGTGCACATAGCCATTACAGCAAAAAGTAGATTACTGAATGACTAGCATTCAGCAGTGTAGATAGTATATGTACTAGTTATGGAACCTGGGTAAGCCAGCATGTTTACACCCTCTAGCCTCATACTTGTGCATTCACATTATACTACATAGCATGTACAAATTTTCACATTTGACCATTCACCCCAAATCACCTGATGTGATAACCTGGCTGAACTTGCCTCATTGTAGCTCTCAGAGTCAGAACACTTCAAGACCATATTAAAATATGTCAGTGGCATCATTACAAGCCTAAGGTATGTTTATTTCAACTCTATACTTTTTTCATATGACTGACCTGGATGCTATGATAGAAATCACAGTCATGCTTTCAACCAGAATCAACATGTAGTTCACTAGTGGGATATGGACAACACACTCAACAGTCTCAAGCATTAAGCATCTGTCCTTGATGATGAAGACCCAAATGATAACTTCGAGTCCTGGTCTCACACTTGCACACCTCCTCAACCCTGCCCATTTGAGCCTAAAGATTCAGAGAGGACAACTCTCAGGCTGGCTCTGACTCTCATGAGGATATCGAGCCTACAGATGATAGAAATTTCACACAGAATGATGATGCCACATGCTGGCTGCATGTGAAACACAAATTCTGTGGAATGGTGACTCGAAAAGCTTCACACAATACATTTACTCTCAGCAGTTGTACAGATCTGGACCTTGCATCCCTGGTCTTCCACAATGCACTTGATGATGCCACTCAATCCAGAAACCCAGCAGTGGCTATGAGTTCAATGGTCAATAACTCGACTGCTAGCACAGCTCTGAAAACCATTCCGAATGTTCTGATTGGGAGAACTGGTAGCGAAAGTCAATTTAACCGTAGTTGACCGTAAATTTGCGTATTTTACATGTTCATTAGCGTAAATTAGCATAGGTCAAATTGGCCATGGGGACCCAGCAGTGCTAATTTACTTTCGACCGGATTCCTATTTAACTGAACACTAGATCCGAGGCCATTGGTCAGGATCACCAAGCAATATAGTCTCCAAGCAGAACATGGACACTTGCCCTTCTTTATATTGGCGGTCATCCGAGGGCTGCACCCCCGAGCCTGATCTGGAATTGGATGTTGATCAATGCGTTATAAATGCGAACAAAATCCAACTGTTGTTCTTCCAACAGTCATGAGAGTACGAAAGATCATCAATTCCGGACTGTGAATACCTGTGACGGTCGAGCCCACTTTACAGATTCCCTCGTTGACATGGAAACCCAAAACCCAATGGAGATGGTATGACGTCTCGGGCGGATCGATTCTGACCTCGTTCATTTCGACCCGCGAATTGAACCCATAACGGCCTGGCGCGAGCACGAAGCCAGTGAACATCGGGTGCCAATGTGTGTGAGGTGGGGGGAGATGGCCGACATGAGAAGTTGGAAGCTATGTTGATTCCGTCAGACATGGAGTAGCTGTGCGTATGGGTAACACTGCCACCTTTGCTTCATTCGATCCGAACGTACGCGCGGACGATCGGACAAGAACTTCGTGTGGGCACATGTATGTCTTATCTGCCGCATCATTGCGAATTCCGAATGGATTATTACTCCCGCAATTGGAACACGATAACCAGTACGCCATGTCTGTTTACTCACTGGTATGCGCACGAGCGGCCGTCGCGTCTCAATTATGCACCCTTTGTTATGCCAAGGCTTCACTGCCTCTTTGAAACTCAGAAACAATCATATTATAGGTCGGCAATATCCGTGAAGATGTAACCTCAGATTGCCACGGTCTGCTAGTTCGCCCTTATTATATTGCTGACACCACAGGCACGAGCGAATAGGTACTAGTAACATAGCCGGTACATACATGTAGCTATCAACGCTATGTGACTATTCGATCGTGCCCGTGGTGTGACCGTCAGTGGGTCGGGACTTCCAAGTCCACCATCCAATTTGCCAACTTTAGTAAGACGCATGCGCATCAACATTCATCCTGGACGGTACCTCCCCCACCTCCGGGTGGTACGGTGAACTATGTTGGATGGCTGACGTAGATCCGATCACTACGAGGGTCAATATGATAATTGGCAAACAGAAGGCCCCAAAACGAAGCCACGGAAGGTTGAAAATCATTTCAATCCAGGGGTATCCCTTCACTGGTCGACACTGAATAATGGCGGCGACCCCGCCGGCACCTGCCAGTAGACCCAGACGTCGAAACTTGAAGGTGGAAGCAAGTGCCCCGGAGATGAACGGTCGAGTATTCTAGTTTTCGCTCAAAACTCGAAACTGAGCCTCCAGCATCTCCACGAGCTGTCTCAGGCTATGGTGTCGTTAGACCGTCCTCATCCACCTCCTTGTGTTTGTAATGAATTACAGGTACCAAATTCAATACGATGAAACAGATAAGATACGCCATTAATGCGTGTCGTATTTATTGCGGTGGACCCTGAATCGTTGTCCCTATTAATGCATCATGAGCGGGTATGTCGCGTCTCTGAATCCTGCCACCTCGGACTTGCATCTTTTGAGCGCAGTCAATCGTTCAGCGCAAGCCGAGTCAAATCATTCTGGTTCATGATGTCGCTGCAAGAGTTTTTCAGTCTGTTAATGATCCGTCGGTGAGCACCATAGCATGATCGTATCTATCATCACTGACGCAACTGACCTAGACTTTTGGCTGTTGCAGGACAGACACTCTTGGTTCATGATTATGTTCTGACTTTTCCCCTTGAAGTAGGTCACCTTGCAATTTTGCGAACTGGTATTCTGAGAAGCAGCATGGAAAGGTCGAGTTTATTTGGCGCACACCATGGTCTGCAGTCAAGGCCATCTTTCTTTTCAATCGCTATAGTAACCTGATCGGACAATTTGTTTTTACGCTGGAGGAAGTGGGAAAACTTAGTCATGGTTCGCAAGAGGTGCGTATACCGACTCCGTGTTCGAAGAATCTCAAACCACGATGCATCAGTTTTGTGCGCATTTTGAATGGTTTATCGCTTGTTTTGGGGCCACTTCACAAGAATCCATACACAGTGGGAATAACTCTTGGTGTAGGCTGCACCCGGTTAATAATCAAGACCATAGTTTTGGTTCTCCTACGGGCATGGGCTGTCTGGGGGTGCAGTTATCGGGTCGCTGTTGTAATAATTTCTGCATATATTATCTACATTACCGCATCCATTGGGATGATAGTCCTCTCACTCAGGTCAGATCAATGTGAGTGCTAATGATTTTCAGCACAAACGAGTACTGAACTCAGACGAGACATTCCATTCGTTTATCTATCTGAGACCGGCACCTGTGTTGCACAAGGATCTTGTGAGTTCTTCCGTGCCCCTTTTCAGCCTGATCTCAACTGAATTGTATGCATAGCTGATGGTGTGAGTTGATGCGATATATTCGGTCGCAATTTTAATATTATTCTCCGTATTGGCAGTGGATAGTAGCATTGATAAGGTAAGTGAAATATGAGCAGGGTCACTGAGTACCTGGCACCAACGGAAGCCATAGCCTTGCGCTCGATAGCTTTGTGTTCTTTGCGCTGTCATATTCCCTTGCCAAGTTATTCAAAGAGATACTACCTTTTCACAACTCACCCCTTCTTCGTGCTTTGGCCATCGACGGTGAGGATTTGTACACATTTGTCTAGCATGAAATGACATTTCGTTCAGCTGCGGTATTCTTTGCTGTGCGTTTTTATATATTCTGATTAGAAAATCCGCCCACGAATTCATGCAGGCAAATGCAATGGTTGGCACATTTGTCATCATGTGTCAGTGAGTTGCCTCCATGGTGCGATCCTCAGTCATTTATTAATGGGCCATCTGTCCCAGGACCTTATATGTCAATGTAAGGTATAGAACTCACGCTCACGAGATGGTTTCTGACCTTCGTCGCAAAGGACCCACGGAACGGCATCATGGCTGCGTGCGTGATACTATTAACCCCGATACGCCGGTATTTGCCTGACGTCATTTATGCAAAAAGCCTCTATCCTATACTTACTGTCACCGGGCAACGGATCGTCCTGAATCTCCGAAGGCTTAGATCGCCACCTTCCACGGAAGATGTTATCAATCAGTACTTTGACTATGATCATTCTTGGATCCGGGCTGGGTCGTTCCATCATTCAACGATGGACCAACAGCCGGAATTGATCCAGAACACAGAGTCCAGCGAAGATCAAAGAATGGATGCGATTGAATTGATTGCTATGGAAGAACCCTGAACCCTTTCGTATCATAGGGCGCGATTATTGTATGTGGAGACGAGTAACTTTTTCAGACCCCTGTTGGGATGATGATGTGTTGTGCTCACTCAGTTACGACTAGTATAAACATAGCTTGGTGACCTGGGACCCTACGGATTGCAATACTTTTATTACCATCCACGATCTTACGATAGAAAGATACACATGTTTCGCTCGAAATCCACTTCTTTGCGACTCGTAGCCCTTCCTGGATTTAGTACATACTAGTAGGAAAACAGCGCTTCAGAGTTTCGTTATGAAGGCCGAGGTAAGAATATGGACAGGAAATTGCAAATCTCCCACTAAACTCCGTTGTTTCACGACAGGGACTGCACTAAGGACCCATCAGGATGGAAGGCGATTATACAACGCTGCCCGTTCATCTTTGCTTTCGCATTGGCATATTCTGGTCAGACCTGCGACTTTCCCACTCTAGCGCCATTGGCATCGTTCGATTTGTTCCTGAACGGTACTAGATATGCTGGCGGGGGGCAGACCGTATGTACATAGCCATATACACGATAGAGTGTAAGTGAGGGGTGTAGGTGAGAAGTGATGGGAGGAGCACGAAGCGCTCTCCTGCCCGGAACAGAAGCCATAGGACACCCAGGTAGGCATGGATTGCAATCCTCAAAGAGTAGGGGTGACCTGAATACCTGGCCAGTAGAAGGACAGACATCCAGAGCACATGACTCAGATGGTGACCGAAGGGTGGAGGCAGGATGCTATCACCTTGACCCAAGAATATCAGGTAGGTAAGGGAAAGGTGCGTGGATGAGCGTTGGTGGGGAAAGGGTACGGCCACCAGGATAGAACATCGGTGGGGCGAACCACAAGCACAAGTGGGATAGTTAGGATTGAGTAGAAGCTCGCTATTAGATGCCGCGCCTGGGAAAGCATGGTCGGTCTTACACAATTATTAAATCCCTTACCTTTCTCATGTTCCCGTGCCGCATCTGGCGGATGTTGGTGAGCGCATCTTCGTGGCTCCTCTACAGCGGAGGGAAGCCACATCTAGAAATGAAAACCAGCGAGGTGAGCTGAGCTGCAACGAAGGGTAGGGGGTTGTCGCGGGCAGAACACTGCTTAGTCAGCCACGCGAATGAAGTCGGCATTCCGATGGAGGTTAGCACATCGAAGACATTTCAAATCCGATTGTGCCCATGGTGTGAGAAAGTCCGTTGCCAGTCCCCTCCTTTTTCCCCTCTCTGATGATGCCCAAAGACGAAAAGGTCATAAATGTCAATGTCAACGTAGAGGCAAGCAGAGGCTCTCCAAACTACCACAATGCAGACAACGAGCTACTCGCACGGCTCGGTTACAAGGCCGAGTTTAGACGTGAATTCTCGGTGTGCATGCCTCGTTCGAGAGCAACCTTGGAACCTAACACGAAGGCGTCTAGATGTTAGAGACGATTGCTTTTGCAATCTCGATCATGGGGGTGATAGCCTCTGTTGCTTCCACGTTCTCGTTTCCTCTCGTCTCTGGTTTGTTTATGCCATATGTTATGATACATGATATACAAGTCAATCAGGTGGTCATTTTGGGATGGTGTGGGGATGGCTCATCCCTTGTTTCTTCGTGATGGCGGTAGCCCTTTCGATGGCAGAGCTAGTATCTTCCATGCCGTGAGTAAGAGAAATCGATTATACAACTCATTCTGAAATGGTACTACATAGAACGTCTGCTGGACTTTACTACTTCTCCGCGAAATTGGCACCCCCCAAATACGCTGCTCTGGCTAGCTGGATTACTGGATGGGCTAATATCACGGGTCAGGTGACGCTCGTGTGTTCTATAGACTTTACGTGGTCCGTCTGCGTGTTTCCCGACTGTGCGAGTTTGATGATGAATTTGGACAGCGCACAGATGATCACGTCCGCCATCACGGTGGGATCAAACGGGGCTATCGTCCTGAGTTCAGGTGCCACGTACGGGATCCTCCTAGCAATTTTGTTCTGCCACGGTCTTGTTTGCTCCACGGCGACCAACGTCCTTGCCCGCTTGAATCTCTTTTATGTCCTAATGAATGGTATGTCAGACCGCATCTTGAAGTACCTTTTTAAGTGACCAACGCAAATCTACCAAGGGGGCACCACTATCGCTGCCATTGTCGTTCTTCTCGTTTGCTCTGGCAACAAGGTATCGACGAGAGATGCCCTTACATTGTTCGAGAACAGCACTGGCTGGGCCGACAGTATGTCATCCTACTATGTGGTAGATGCACAGTCATCTCGAACCGTGATCAGATGGCTGGGCGTTCTTGTTGGCGTTTACTGCGCCGATGTGGACACTGACTGGCTGTAAGCGTTCAGATCCTTGATCCAACACTGTTTCTGACAATCAAATCAGATGATTCAGCCGCACACATTTCGGAAGAGGTCTCTGGCGCCCAGCGTAGTGCACCCATTGCGATCATCATCGGGGTGGCTAGCACGGAAATCCTTGGATGGCTAGTATTCATTGCAGCGTCCTTCGCAACTAATTCTGTTTCTTCGCTTCTCGCCACCAACCTACCTTTGCCAATGGGCCAGCTCTTCCTTGACGTACTGGGGAAGCGCGGCATGTTGACCATTTGGAGCTTCATTATCGTCGTCCAGGTAAGGCATTCCTCGTAGCACGGGAGGGATAGCGCGTACCTCACACTTCATGCCAATAGTTCGTGACAGGGGCAGCACAAGGGGTTGATGCTTCTCGTGTTATTTTTGCCTTTGCGCGAGATAACGCGCTTCCGGGATCTAACTGGTGGAAGCAAATCAACCGGCATACGCAAACGCCAGTGAACGCCGTATGGTTTGTAATGGTCTGCGCCGCCATCTGCGGGCTTCTCGGATTCTCCACTGCGGCGTTGTCCTCACTGGCAGGGTCAGTACCAGTTTTTCCTGCAGCGAAACGTGTGATCGACGTCCTCCTTTCTAGAGCGTCCGTCATCGGCTTGTATGTATCATATGCGACACCCATCTTTCTTCGGATCACTTCGGGGCGGCATTTATTTTCCCCCGGATACTTTACTCTGGGACGATGGTACATGCCAGTTGGCATCGTCGCCGTGTCATGGGTTGCCTTCATCGTCGTGCTCCTCTTATTTCCGTCCGCTCAATCGACGAATGCACAAGGCATGAGTGAGTATTGTTCCGATTGATGGAAGGGGGTCATGGGCGCTGACATGCATAGACTATGCTGTCGTCATTATCATGGGGGTATTCACGTTTGCGTCGGTGTCGTGGGTGGTGTCTGCCCGTAAGTGGTTTCACGGCCCGATCAATAACATCGATGTCAGTGGGACTGCTTCATTTGACGACCCCAAGAAGCTCTAGATTGGGATTTAAGAGGACCATAATAATGTACTTCAGGAGTTGAAAGTTGACATTTCATGCTTTTGTTTGATCATCATATCAGTATGAGAACGCCAATGAGCCCTATGGTACACACAACACAAGCCAGAATCCACGGTAGTCACAGGTCCTACGAAGGGCGTCCATTGACACTCGACCCATGGGGAGAGGGATCGTTTGATCGGTCCACGGGATCCGTCTACTCAGTAGAGCAGCTTGTAACGACGACAAAACAGGGCAAAAAATTGTAGCCCACCTCAGGATCGTACTCTCTATCGGGGTCCCGGTACCTTCCATTCGTATGGTCATACCCATGCCCGTTCGTCGGAACAGAGTGAGAAGGGGGATGCGTGTATGACGTCATTGGCATTGAAGAGGAAGTACTGGTCGGGGATGGGCGAATGAGGTGCATCAATGACGGAGTGGCTGGCACTGTAATGCTGATGGCATCGAGAAGGAGGCTAGGCGCGACCAAAAAAGACGTGTTTCATACGTATCGCTTCGCGACCTGAAGAAAAATAGTGGATACACACTCGTTCTCTGCTTGAAGTCTACGCATGCGGGCGTTCGCAAGCTCCAAATCACGGCTGTACTCGTCGTGCAGCTGAATTTTGAGAGGGGAACACGGGTGTATGGTGGGTTGTTAGGGATGTAATAAATATGATGAAAATGCAAAGTCCACTCGCCATATTGACTTGATCAAACTTTTCACGCAGGGCCTGAAATCTACGTAGTACATGAGTTTCTGTTTCAATAAACGAGCAAGATATAAGGTGTTAGTTTAGATGAGCTGGTACCCACTTTTCTTTGTATCGCGGGCCACTACGCTGTGGAGGGGCAGGAACCTGGAGAGAGCAGTGTTACGTTATATGGTATTTCAGATGCGGCATGAGGATCACCGACATCCAGAGAGTAATCAACCGAGTCGTACCTTGAATTTTGTGCTTTCTTCGACGGGTTGGTGCGGTGTCTTTGAGACATGCGAGTTGGTGTCCATTGCTCAGGATAACTTCCTGAGATTCGCCACTCAGGATAGATACTCAGCTCAGAGAGATGATGGCGAGAAAGATCAGTATAATGATACGCTCCGCTGTCGTCTTGAGCGGTGCTTATGTGTCGGTGCTGCTTGCGGGGTCAGGGAAGAGAGTTGCCTAATATGTCAAGCAATAGATGGTTTATTTGTGCTTGCTTGGTCAGATCATGTGGCGCTGCACGTGATCGCTTGTCATCATTGATCAACACCTTCATACTCAGGGGATTGATGTCAACTTTCAAGGGGTGTGTTTCCATCTTTGATTTTAGAGTGCGTGGAACTTGAGAGCATGGCGAGTGATAATCAGATGTCATGACACTTCAAACAGTCAATATAAGCATACAACTCTGATAATAGAAGCACATGCAATTCTGCAAGATGAAGTCTCAAGATGTTCAGAAAGGGCCATTGAGTGGTCAGAGTGCAACTGTAAGTGTCTCCACACTCCACCCATCTGCTATTCAGAAGCAGCCCAGGTTCTGAGTCTGTCCTTTCAGATTAAATTGTTTGGCAAGCTATGTATAGTCAGAGGAAAGTTAAATTAGTAACAGAGGTTATGTAGATACATAACTAAAACAGAGATTGAGTAAGTGTTTTCCAAGGCTATATTTCAGTTGAGATACAAGCTGGAGCTGTGCTGCATAGATGTGAAGAGAACTGAAGAGTAAGACTAATACTAAATAGGAAATATCATAAAGATCTGAGAGAACATACTGAAATGTTCAAGAAGAGCATTCTGAAGTTGTTACAAAGGGTTGGAGTGGGTTTTAAAGGTTGAATTTGACTCAGTTAGATTCAAAATATAACACTGGAAATGAGAAGACCAGTGATGAGAGTAGGATTGACATATCTGAGCCCAGAAACAAGAAAACCAATGGCAGAAGCAGGATTAGAGGATGACTGGTTTATTCAAACAGATGAATGTATTAAGACCAGGCTGTCAATCCTCTAGCATTTACTCTGGTCAGAGTTTTGGAGGTTGAGAAGTGAAGTTGTATCCCTAGGGCAGAGATTTGTCAGAGTTGGATCATGATCTGAAAGCCTGCATGGGAGGGGTTAAAGCTTGGTATAAAACTCATGTGTCATGCTCTTATACTGTCATGGCCCTTTCAAGCGAGAATGCAATGAAGGAGGTAATGGATTCCAGAGAAGACAGAATGAATCATGATGTCTTAGTTGATACTTAGTCTGAGTATCTATGAACATGATACAGAACCTTATATACATATGTTGAAGGAAGGTTGAATTAGTAATGGAGAGGTAAGGATAACTAAACTACAGAGGTCAGGTATGTATTCACTGGAGCTGTGCTGCACAGGTGTGAAGAGATTGGAGAAGCAAGACTAATATGAAATAAAAGTAACATAAAGATTCAAGGGAATGCTTAAGGACATCAGCAAACTAGGGGTTTACTCTCCAGACTCCACAGTTAGTACAAACATGATAGCATTCACAGCTTTGACAGAGATTTACTCTATATGAGATTTAATCTGTTAGTATACAGTAATAGTTCTATTAGTTAAAGAGCACTGATGAATTGCAGTAAAAGGTAGAATTGTAGTAACAATATGCAGTTAAAGTTTGGCTATAAAGTGTAGTCAAAGTGTAGTCAAAGTGTACCACTTTGTAACCATACTCAATAACTGCACTTTTATTATAATTTTATTAACACTTTTGCATGCTTTTTGGTACAGTTTTACTACACTTTCTGAGCACACTTTTGATACACTTTTATATGCTTTTTTGTACACCTACCCTTTCTGACTAGACTTTTGATACACTTTTGTACGCTTTTTTGTACAGTTTTACTACACTTTCTGACTGCACTCTTGGTACACTTCTACTACACTCTATGACTGCACTTTTAGTACACTTTTGCTACACTTTTCATACACTTTTACTATGTTTTTGCTACAATTGGATATACTTTTTAATATACTTTGACTACACTTTCTGACTACACTTCTGCACATTTTTTATATACTTTCACTATAGTTTTACTACACTTTTTTACACTTTTTGATATACTTTCATTTATTTGTATACTTTCTAGTATACTTCTTAACTACACTTTGACTATGCTTTGTAGCCATAATAAAGTATAGTAAACATATAGTAACAAAGCATAGTTATAAAGTATAGTCAAAGTTAGTCAAAGTATAGCTATAAAGTATATTAAAACTATATTTGAAGTATATTGAAAAAGCATACAAAAGTGTGGTAAAATCATAGTTAGAAAGGATAGTAAAAGCATATTAAACAATATATTAATAGTACATCAAAAATGCATGCAAAACTATGGTAAAAAGTCTATCAAAAGTATATTAAAAAGCATATGAAAATCATAGTTAGAAAGTGTAGTAGAAACATTCTAAAAGATATATCAATGATGTATTAAAGGGACATACAAAACCTTAGCAAAACTGTGATCATGAAAGTATGTCAAAAAGTATTAAAAGTGTATTAAGAACATATAAAAGTAGAGTGAAACTGAAATTAAAAAATAAAGTAAAAATGTATGAAAAAAATCTACAAGAGCATAGCAAAGGTATAGTTACATACTATAGCAAAAAGACTACCAAAAGTGTAGTCAGATTGTGGAGTAAAAGTTGCCAAAAAGCGTACAAAAGTGTACCAAAAGTGTAGTCATAAAGTGTAGTAAAAGTGTACCAAAAAGCGTACAAAAACATACCAAAAGTGTACTCAGAAAGTGTAGTCAATGTGTATCAAATGTGTACCAAATGTGTAGTCAGAAGGTGTAGTAAAAGTGTACCAAAAGTGTATCAAAAGTGTAATAAAAGTGTACCAAAAAGCGCACAAAAGTGTAGTCAGAGACTTAGCAAAATTAACATTGTACTGAGTTTGATTTTTGGTAAGTTGAGTTTAATTTTTTCCCAAACATATATAAGCCCTCCACTCCCCAACTTTTTTCTCACACTCTTCCCCTCACTATCATCTCATTTTACTTTTACTTTATTACTTTATTTATATTTTAATGGTATGTGATTATCAATTATATATAGACTTTGATTAATTATTGTTTGTTCCGCTTTTTTAAGATTATGTAATATATATATTGACTTCAAATTGTATTTTGAATAATGAAATGTTTATTTTTATTGAAGCTACTGTAGAAGCTGTCCAGTTCTATCCAGTCTTGCTATTATCTGTCCAGTCTTTGAGATTTGCTCAGTCTATTAGTGTTTGTCTGGTCTGTAATATTTGTGCAAACCCCTACCTCACTGGAATGATTGAAGTGACTGTATATTCTGTCCAGACTGGTCCAGACTAGGCAATGGCACCTCTAGCTTGCTGATGGAGAGCATTTCAAAGTTGTCATGAAGGCATGACTGGAGGAGTGGAAAGAGCATAGGATGTCAGAATGGGCTCTGAAGCTTGAAGATGACTTAGTTGGATCTGAAATATAACAGCATGACAAAGTGATAGCTAACCTTTCCCTCACCAACATAACAGTTATCCTCACTCAATCTACCTATACACTTGTTATGCATTTCATTGGACGTTAGAAAGATGAATATTAAATTATAGTCTTCAGTCTTCATATACGTCAGCAAATTGTATGAGTTGCTTTCATTACTTCAATGTACTTGAGTACATAATTTCATCAAACAACAAAGTAACAGGTCAAAACTGAAGTACTATTTCCCTTTGATACATAATGACCTTCCTCAATAAAGAAACTGTCTGCTGTCACACCTCAGCCATGGCCAGCACAGCTTGGTGATAAATATCTCCCACTTTTCCTTTTCAATTGCAGGCCAGCTGTTATCATACTTTTTTTTTCTACTATTTTCTTGTACTTTCTTACACTCAAATGGAGATCATGCAACCTTCAAGTACATGTCACATGATCTGGTTACATATCAAGAATTTCAATATTTTAAGTTTATAATAAAATATTTCAAAAGAAGAATCAATTAAAATATGTAAATAGAGCTTATAAGCATAATAACATATTTTATTTTGATAATAGTCAACATAGTAGTTATAGGCTTATTTTTAAAGTGAAATTTACAGGAAATAAAGATCTTATTGATTATACATAGAATTTTTATGTCCATTAGAATATCTGATAAAAGTAAACATTATGGCAAAACTTTAAATTGATATATTTTTATTAATAATAAAGTGTAAAATATATTATTTTAATAATAATAAAAACTCTAACATTTTATTGGTCACTATAATGAACACAAGAGATCACATAATCAATAAAAATTTTGTCTTTTGTAAATTTCACTCTAAAGTTAAATTTGTAACTACTACTTTTGCTATTATCAAAATAAAATATGTTATTATGCTTATAAGCTATTTACATATTTTATTTTAATTCTCCTGTTGAAATATCTTATCAGAGGCTTAAAACACTGAAATTCCTGATATGTTACATGGTCTATCTGTCACATGCTCATTTCAGAAGGTTCTGTGACCTTCTATGAAATTTAACTTATCATAGTTCTCTGACATTTCATAACCTTCCAGAGTGTTTTTCTGTCATAACACACTATGACTTCTTATAACAAATTCAGGGCTTCTATTAATGACTTAGCAGCTTCTATTGGCTGGCCCTAAAGTGGCTGACTAATCACATTTCAAATACAGCAGTTCTACTGGCCAGCCCTAGAGCAAGCTGACAAATTAGAAGTTCTTGAATGTTCTATAACATTCTATGGTTACTATACATGGATGACAGGATACAAATATGACCACACATGACCTTTACTATATACAGTGGCTCAAAAAAGTGTCCCAATGTTAGTGCATTTTGAAAAGATTGGTTAATTGCCAGTGAAGAAAATCAAACAAGGCTAAGCACTTGCAAGAGCAAAGGCAGTACTTGCTCTGGGCTTTTTAACCCAACTTGGATTATGTGATTTGGTTGTCATGCCACCAAGTTACAGTCATTTTAAAATAACATGTCATTGGGACACTTATTTGAGCATCATCCCAATTTTATACTTTTAGGACTTCCTTTGTCCTTGATCACTGCCTCCAGCCTTCTGGGCATACTTTCTATCAATATCTGACCTTCTCAGCCTCAATCATGCCCCACTCCACTGCAATCCTCTCCCAAGGTTTCCATACTTTCCTAGCTTTTCTTGAATAGTTGTTGAGCTTTTGTTTTAGTATTTGCCAGACATGTTCAATAGGGCTAATGTCTGGAGATTGTGGAGGCCAATCCAGAAGCTTGATTCCATGAGATTCAAGCCATTCCTGAGCTCTTTTAGAGGAGTGCTTGGAGTCATTATCCTGTTGAAAGATAATGTCTTTGAAAATGGAGACATACTGCTTAGCATTCATCTTGCTCTCTACTCCTGCCAAGATGCCAATACCATTTCAGCCCATACATTCCAAAACCATCAAGAAATCTCCTCCAAACTGTACCATTCTCCATACCTTTCTGTCCTGTAAAGGCTTACCTGCCATTTTTCATACATACTTGGTTTCCTCTGATCAAATAACCCTAGTCTAGTCCTCTACAGTTCAGTTTTGATACTTAAGAGCAAAGGCTAGCCTCCATTTTCTATGTTTGACAGATAGAAAAGGCCTTTTCTTCTGGACCACAGCCTTCAAGAAAGCAGACTTGAGGACAGTTTGGAATGAGATAGAAGAGGAGAGGAAAGAATTGATGAAATGGGTTGCTTAAACAGCATTTTCCACTTTTTCAGTGGTAATATGTACTAGAAATAATCCTTCTCTTATCAGTAGAGGAAAGCTTGGAAAAATATCCTAGCTTGATGTTTTCCTTCTCTAGAAAGTATTATTTGT
>JBBPTO010000867.1:0-21290 GCA_038094155.1 Pulveroboletus cf. aberrans | reverse complement strand
ATTGACAGTGCTGAGAAAGAACAGACATTTTTCCAAGAACAATCTCAGGTACAATTTTGAAGAGTTGGTGATTGGGGGGGTGGGGTATCAGGGGTGGAGACTTGAGGTCCTTTCAACTAAATGAAATTCAATGAGTTCATCATAACTCAGTGATAAATGATTTTATACCATAGTGGATGCTGAGCATTCAAGGTGAGGAAATGTAAGTGGAATATGTGTCCCACCATCCATTGGATTGATGAAACAGAACTTGCTCAAGCAGCCTGGTTTCTTGTTGCATGCCCAGCGACTGCATAAAGCCAGAATATTCTTGTTGACTGGCCCATCATGCTCATCAATGTTGGATGGTTTCGGAGGAAGTGTCTCCTTCTTCTTTTTCTCAGGCTTTTGGAGATACGTCAGGGAGGCTTCATTGGCTGAATCTGGGTCACTAGTGCTGTTGCCCCTGGTCGAGTGGCCTCGCTGAAAATAGTTCAGTAAGCCATGAAATACATGCTACTACTTCGAACCTTGAGCTTTGATTTCTCCTGAATTACAATATTAGCTTCGAAATTATTTGCCTTAGAAACTTGTTCACATAAGAGGTCTGAGGGAACATGTGGGAGGGTGAACATAACATCATAATTCTCAAATGATAGCATGGCTGGGTTGAGCTTTTCAGAAATGTGAATGAGAAGTTGTGCCTTCCAAGTATCAAATGATTCATCTGCATTGAGTTTGAAGTACACATTGGATCCTCTTCTTTTCTTGATGTCTTTGTTGAATTCCAATGCTGGATACAGGGACAGATTGTATGTGACCTTAACAGCAGCCTGAACCTTCTGATCTGAAGTGTAGCATGGAGTCCAAGACTGAGACTTGGAAATGATCTTGAAACAATAGAGATGAATGTATGCTATACCTTTTTTTACTGCCAATCCATGGTTTTCAGCCCTGGATGAGATGGAATGCTTGTCTGATTCGGATTGCTCCTTGTTGTTGTTACTCTGCATCTGAGTCATTGTACATTGTCTTGCTTCAGCTAATGCAGGTGTATCAGAGAGATCATTCTTGTCTGATATGGATGGCACAGGTGAAGACAAGCATGAGGAAATAGATGTGAGATCATCATTATCCATGATGATCTCCTTGCTTTTGTATTGCTTTTGTTGTGGCATCAAGAGAAGTCAACTATGCTATCATGGTAAAGGGCCCAAAATTTCTACCAAGTCTGGCTTTGTTGTGTACTATTTTTACAAGTCATGAGTGACATTACTTTTGCAAAGCGCTGTAATACAGGCAGACCATAGTGGTAATACACTATTGATGTTACTAAAGACATAGGTCAATTATTAGGCTTGACTAACACATCAGTTGAACTTAATTAAAGTGTAAACTTAATTACACTTCAGGATTGACCATGTGACAATCTAGATGCAGTTTTTATGACTCAGCTATGATGTCATTGTTCTAGAGCTTTTCTAGCTCCACAACTGCTGTGTTGGGTTGATCCAGACTCAACCCCACCTATTTCAAATAAGTAAAGCAGCATGACTGATTCTATGATGTCATTCTGACATCATCAACCTTGTTCTAGCTACATCACATACAAGTACATACAAATTCCTGGATGTATTTAAAAGCAATAAGCACCATGATGTGATTAATAATGGGATTTATTTTCCCTTGAGATCAAGCTTCTAAAGAAGCTCTACAAAGGTTGATCTCATCAATCTTGACTAACCCAAACTTGATCACAAGCATCCTTGACTCACCTCTCTCTTCTCTGCCCTGTGCAACAGGAGCGTCAAGATCTATGGTAAGGGTAGTAATGCACAGTACTACATGCTATCAGAAAAGCCATAGGTAAAATGAATGAAGAGCCTCACCTCAGTCAGATGCCCAAAGAGCAATCACAACTGAGGTGAGTTGAAAAAGATAAAGAGATTAAATAGTGAAATGATATGTGTGCATACCAACTCTGGCAACTCCAGACTGGAGTTAAGTGAGAATAAGCAACATGCATTAGGAATAGCTTGGGATGAGAAAGGAATAGTGCATAAAAGAAAATGAGTCACATGACTTGCAGAAAATCATATGACATGCTTAGAAAAAATATAATGTGTCAAGAAAGGTTGCTGAAACAGGTAGAGTTCAACTCTAAAAACAAAGAAAGTAGAGGACACACAAAACAAGTTGGAGCTCCTGTGGAGTTGTATTGGAGTTGCTCTGGAGTTATACTTTGACAAGAAGTACCCTTGTACCCTTCTATTACTGATGGCTCACATGAACCTCAGAGAGGTGACCCCCTGAATATAGCTACTAGTGGATGGTCTAGCCACCATACCAGGTTTAGAACATTAGTGCCATTCATAGCAAGGTTAGCTGGACTCCTATACAGCAATCACAGACCTTGGAAAGAAGAGATGGGCACAGTGCCTCTAGTTAGCCAAGTTGGTGAAGATGCTTTACAACATGTACCAAAAAACATTGTAGGGGAAAAACCTCCCCCTTCATGACCAGTATGACTGAATAAAGTGTCAAAATATACCTCCTCTGGACCTCTGACTTTCTTCAATGTCCATTTTCACAACTCCAAGGTTGATGTGCACTAAGTCTCTCAACTCTGCTCTGGAGCATCTTGGAGTTAACCATTTGGTCCATTTCTCCCTTTGGACCTCATACATCCTATTCCAGACATTACATCAGAGTTACATCAGAGTTCATGTGGTCTAATCTTCATCACTATTTAGTCAGTCTGGTTTCATCATCTCTTTCTCAGTTGTTCTGCCACTACTGTGCAACACTGACGTTAGCCACATTTAACTTTTCTTTTTACTTACAGTGGCTCAAAAGTGTCCCAATGTTGGTGCATTTTGAAGAGATTGGTTAATTGCCAGTGAAGAAACCCAACGAAGGCCAAATACTTGCAGGAGCGAAGGTAGTATTTGCTCTGGGCTTCCTAGCCCCACTTGGATCATGTGATTCGGTTGTCATGCCACTCAGTTACAGCTGTTTTAAAATGACATGTCATTGGAACACTTATTTGAGCATCATGCTGTGATTCATTATCTGGTAAATAACATAAGAATATGACAGCTTCTGATGGATGCTATGCCTTGACCCTGAATGATTATGTAAATTACATAATTATAAGGTGTATAACCAATACTCATCCCACTCAGTTAACCAATATCATCATAAACTCCATTTCTACCTCTATTAAAGCTAATATTCTCTTCCTTGCTGAATCTGGTCTCTCTATTCATCAGATCTCCTTTCCAACTGGGTTGTGAAAGTCTGCTGTGGCCAGAGTCATCAAATAATACCTTTTAGAGAAGGAAAACATCAAGCTAGGGTGTTTTTTCAAGGTTTCCTCTACTGATAAGAGAAGGATTATTACTAGTACTACCACTGGGAAAGTGGAAAATGCTGTTCAAGCAACCCATCTCATCAATTATGCCCTCTCCTCTCTTATTTCATTCCAAACTGTTTACAATGTCCTCAAGTCTGCTGCCTTGAAGGCTGTGGTCAAGAAGAAAAAGCCTTTTCTATCTGTCAAATATAGAAAACAGAGGCTAGCATTTGATTTTAAGTATGAAAACTGGACTGTAGAGGACTAGACTATGATTATTTGGTCAGATAAAACTAACTTTAACAGGGTTGGGTCGGATGGAAGAAAGTATGTATGAAAAATGGCAGGTAAGCCTTTA
The DNA here is from genome assembly GCA_038094155.1 of Pulveroboletus cf. aberrans. NCBI lineage: Eukaryota > Fungi > Basidiomycota > Agaricomycetes > Boletales > Boletaceae > Pulveroboletus > Pulveroboletus cf. aberrans. The sequence goes on along the minus strand of JBBPTO010000867.1, from coordinate 17,598 downwards.
CAGGACAGGAAGATATAGAGAATGGTACAGTTTGGAGGAGATTCTTTGATGGTTCTGGAATGTATGGGCTGAAATGGTATTAGCATCTTGGTAGATGTAGAGGGCAAGATGAATGCTGAGCAGTATGTCTCCATTTTGAAGAATAATCTGCTTCATAGCATGGAAAAATCTGGTATTTCTGAGAAAGACACCATCTTTCAACAGAGTAATGACCTCAAGCACTCCTCTAAAAGAGCTCAGGAATGGCTTGAATCTCATGGAATAAAACTTCTGGATTGGCCCCCACAATCTCCAGACACTAGCCCTATTGAACATGTCTGGCAAATTCTGAAACAAAAGCTCAACAACTATTCAAGACAAGTCAGGGGAGTATGGGAAACTTGGGAGAGGATTGTAGTGGAGTGGGGCACAATTGAGGCTGAGAAGGTCAAATATTGATAGACTGTATGCCCAGAAGGCTAGAGGCAGTGATTAGGGTCAAAGGAAGACACTGTTAGGGCCATGCGGACGAACTCCAGAGATATTGATAGAACCTTGGCTTCACCTTATGTGGTGTGCCACTATTCAAGTCTTGGGGTTGTGGTCCTGTATTTGCAGAGGGTCGGAGGTGTGGAGTTGAGTCATCTAGACTCGAAGGAGCATTAAGGATATCCATCGGAGTTCAGTGGGAGCCAAGTATCAAGCTGATCAAAGGGAGAGAACGTCAAGTACTCAATTCGATATTACGACTGGATATGTACAGCAGAGATGGTACAGAATATATACTACAGAGGAGCATTGGATTTGTAAGGAAGTTGCAACAGATGAGTAATGAAATGAAGTCGGGGATCTATGAACAGGAGCTGCACACCAGTTGTGCAGTTCACCAGAGCTGTGCTGCACAGGAACAGAGAAAGGTACGAAGCGTGAGAACTAACTAAATAGGAAACAATGAAGTCATGTGAGATATTTACATAGGTCTGAGGTTACGAGAGTACATAATTGGTGAGTTCTCACCAGAGATATGAGCAGAGTTGGTTCCAGAGGGACCAGGGTTGTTACAGATATGACAGACACCCTAAGTACTAAAAGTATAAAATTAGAATGATGCTCAAATAAGTGTCCCAATCACATGTCATTTTAAAATGGCTGTAACTCAGTGGAATGACAACCAAATCACATGATTCAAGTGGGTTAGGAAGCCCAGAGCAAGTGCTACCTTTTCTCCTGCCAGTATTTGGCCTTGTTTGGTTTTCTTCACTGGCAATTAACCAATCTCTTCAAAATGCACCAACATTGGGACACTTTTTTGAGCCACTGTACATGGTGTAGGGGAGTAAGTGTAATGGACAAGGGTAGTGTGACTGAAGATGCCACAAGAACTTATCTGAAGTTCTTGGGCTGTCTATTGGCAGGTATATATAGTACAGGTCAGGTGTGGTCATGTTTGTATCCTGTTATCCATGAATGGTAATCATGAAAGGTCATGGAATGTCACAGATGCATTAGTCAGTGCATCAGTTAGCATTAGTAAGCTGCATCAGTCAGCAGGATCAGTTGGCATCATTTATAATGCCTTAGTCAGCATACCATGTGACCTGTGACTGTGACTGTGACAGTAACATGTGACATAAAGCATAAAGTCACATGTCCCTCTTTGTGCATAGAAAGTCATGAAAAAATAGTGAAAAATCAGGGAAAAAACTATATTATGTCATGGCAAGGGCATGTCATGTTATAATACTCACACATCTTGAATACCCACCTCAGATGCCTCTCACATCTCCATATATCAAACTGCCATTGCACCCTTGCTTTTCTTGAAGATCTTGGCTATGAAAAATGTCCCTACCAGGATCAAAGATGGCACTCTCCCATGGTTTCTTTCTGAAAACAATATGAAAGAGCATTCTTTGTCACAGAAGTACAGAAAAGTAAAACAAATACTCCCTTCTCCCCCCACAACCTCAATACAATTCTGAGACTACAATGTCATGGATATCAACACTGTTCACATCAAATCTAAAAACATATCCCAAAAGAATGAGAACAATATATCAAGAAGGCCTTTGCTTCCACTGATGCAAACCTGGCCATATGAATATGGAATGTCATACATTCTTTTCACTGAAACCTTTAGTCAGGAAAGTGACAAAAAAGGACAAGGACAACAACCTCCTCTCTTTAAAAGAGTGTAAGAAAGACAATAAAAAAGTGGTTAGAGAGGTGATCATGTTTTTCTTCAAGGATTTTTAGATATATGTACACTCTAATTAACATAAGCTCCCTTCATAACCATGTGTGTCCCTGACATTGTATCCCATACAATGAAATCTATGTAGATCTTCATTGAGCTTGTCATCCTCTCCCACACATTGAAACTCATACCCAAATTGATAGTGGTGCCAATATCAACTGCATCAATTGAGGATTTATTTAACAGAACAAATTTCCTACCTCTCACCTCAAATTTCCATTTCAAGTCTGTACCCTTGACCTCTTTATAAAGAAAAAAAAAGAAAATTTCTTTCTACCACACTCTTAGTTAGGATTCAAAACATCACCAGAAAGGTGCGCTTCTATGTCATAGACTGTAGATGACAGAACATTATACATGGGTTGCCTTTGCTTAGGGTGGTTAATCCCCTCACTGATTGATCTAGACAGACCATAACCATCTTTGAAAACCTCAATGAGTCAAAAGACTTGTATCTGATCCATGTCACTGACATCAAGTGATATGACTTCCACTACCCTGACCTTACTTCTTCAAGTCACACCATGATCCACCATGTTCACCATGCCTGACTCTTTGATTACCTCAAAGACAATTTTGAATTTGAGTTCATCTTCTTAGCATGAATATTCATATTCATCCACCAAATCACTGATTTACACCCAGTTCATGAGCAAAGTGACCACTGCCACTAAACTTGCTGCTGTGGCTGATAAGGCCAAACTCAAGACCACCCTCTCTCCTGAGGATGCTGAATTTTCCAAAGCCTTTATGAAAGAAGCTTCAAACAACATACTACCCTTCCATCTCTATGATTATAAAATCTATCTCAGTGACTCCTTTGTTTCTAAAGGCAGGAAAATCTACCCCTTGTTCTCTGAAAAATGAAAGGCTACAGAGAACATTATCCAGGAGAACCTGAATGTGAAAAAATTTATCCTTTGAACTTTTTCCAAGCCTCACTATTCTTTTTCATTAAAAATAAAGAAAGGAAAACCCCATTTCTGCCAGGACTATTGCTACTTGAATAAGTGTACTGTGTGGGATGGATACTCCCTCCCCCTGATTTCCAACCTTGTTTATAAACTCAAAAATGCCAAGGTCTTCACAAATTTTGACATTCATTGGAAATATGATAAGTTCAGGATCAAAGATGAAAAACAGTGGAAGGCTACCTTCATTACAAGGGGCTCTTTAAACCCCTTATTGTGTTCTTTGAACTGATGAACTCCCCTGCCACACTTCAGAAATTCATGAATGACTTCTTCAGAGACATGATTGCCAAAGGATGGCTCATGATCTACATGGACAACCTCCTTATCTTCTTCTCCGGCTCTGAGTTCCACAACGAAAGGACCAAGCATGTCCTCCAATGAATAAGGGAGCTCAACCTTTACTCAAAACAAAAATAAATACACCTTCACTGCCAAGAAAGTAGAATACCTTGGTATAATCATTAAACCTGGCCAGATCACATCGGACCCCATCAAACTAAATGGAATTGCCTCCTGGCCTACCCCCACCAATGTCAAGAACATTTACTCCTTTCTTGGATTCACAAAATTTTACCAGTGATTCATCTTCAACTACTCCTCCATTGTTTACCCTCTGATCAAAATAACCAAGAAAAAAATTACTTGGAACTGATCCCCCAAATGCAAAAGTCATTCAACTTCTTGAATGCTCTATTTCTGGTCAAACCAGGGCTTTATCTCCCCAACACATCCTACCCCTTTGCCATTGCCACAAATGCACCACTGAGGCAATTCTCCTTCAGACTAACACCAATGGTGATTGATATCCCTGCTGGAGAGTTGAGGTCATTTTTTTATGGATTACAGTTAGGTCTGGAACTTTTTGATCAGCTGGCTTTTATTAAGGATGTATACCATTTGTCTTCAGAAATATTTGACTGCACTGAGAAGAATGGTATGAAGTATTTCTGTTGAGGTGTCTTTGTGGATGCTGAGCCCCTGCATTTCCAACAGTGGGCTGATACAAGCATTAATGGATTGGCCTCCAAGTAGCAACTTGAATTCATTTTTCAAATAAACTGTAATCTGAACCTCAGACAATGTTGGTTTTCATGCAGATCTCTTTCATAGGGCCTTTTCAAGCCCAAGAAGGCAGTTGATAATTGGAGTGCAGGTAGCATCACAAATACCAGACTGGCCAACAGCCTTGTTAATCTTGTCTGTCCCACCAGGGCACTTGAAGAGCTCGATTTGTTGTTTGATTCAAGTGTGACTGTCTTTGGGTGTGCATAGCTTGCCTGACTAACCAAACATTCAATTTGAAGTAGAACAACTTGGAGGTCGTATACACAGAAAATGCTTTTGTACCCATCATTCATTTTCTTTTCCATGGTTGTACCACTGGCCTTACATATGTGACAGAGGTAATTGCACCTAAGCACCCCATGGCTGCACTCTTCTGCTTGCATTGAATTGTCACCCGAAATGATTAGATTGTAAGGGATAGGCATTACCTTCTCCTTATGCTTGAAATCAAATACTATGATGCCACTATTGACTGCCTTCCTTGTAGACAAGTGTCATAAATAACTGAATAGATGGAAACTGAGTATAAACTCACTCGATGGAGACCTGGACCTGTTTTACCACAACTCTGAGGCTCCTTCTGCAAAGTGCAACTTCTAACTCCAGAGTTACTCAGAGTTGTCTACTACAGTTAGTAACATCTTTTCTTCTTCTTTGGACCTCATACTTCCTACTCTGGAAATTATGTCCAAGTTACATCATAGTTCATGTACTCCGATTTCCATCACTATTTAGTCAGTCCGCTTTGTCATTCCTCCCTCAGTTGTTCTGCCATCACTGTGTAACACTGAGGTTAGTTTTCTAGCTACATCTAGCTCTTATGTTTGTAGTCTGGGTATCTCTGCACCTCCATAGCACACGGATTTTGTCAGTCTTTAATGCCTTGCATGAATTTCATTGGTGATGCATGTGTTGAGTGTGATATGAATTGAATGGTAAATTCTTGCTCTACCATTTCCTGTGACAGCAGAGCATTTGACATGTATACTACATAATGCTTATTCCATTGCTTCAAAATGTTATCTGAGATGTTGTCCATAAATAAAATGAGAGGGACAGTACAAACCATCCATTTGCCAGATTTTTCTTGGAGTGGGTTTGGCATAAAGCAGAAAGATGCAGCAGAGAAAGCTTCGAACAAATCAGATGCCTCCACATCACAAACACAATAAAAAACCTGTGAATTTTACTTCTCCATTTTGATGCTGTAGGTTTATGAAGGTACTGAAGAATGTAGAGACTGGTGCAATGACCATCTTGCCATGGTCAATTGCAAATTCTTCCTGTAATAATGAAACAATTGAACATGGGATCAAGAAAAAGAGCAGAATCAAACCAGTGTCTTCAAAACATTGTATTTGAGTGCAAGTAATACTGGTTTAGTTTTGACTCTCTCTTGCATTGATGTGCATGCCTGAAAAAATTTCTTTGGTATGAAATACTGGCCAGTCATTTGTTAGAGAAGTTCATTGACAGAATAAATGGAATGGTCAACACAGATGCATGATGGTGCAAGTCCATCTGAAAGGTCCTCCATTATCTTGCTACCATGGTAAACCTGAGACATGTTACCTTGCCCATCTTCAGGATATTATTGCATGGCAAACTGAGTAAGAGGATCTGCAAAATCCTATAGGGCAGATGTGCAAATGTCAAATGATCATTCACAATGGACATTTCTACTCACCATGGCAATTGCTTTGGAGATATCATTTAGATAGAACACCTTAACTGAGAGCATGATCACTTTCTTTGTGTGACTCCTGAGAAGTTTCATAATCCATTCCTGTGTTTTCTTCATCACGAAAATGGAAGGTACCTCAGTGTTGAGATTCTGTGGATCAAACACTAGGTCTTGTGCTCTGTTAATACAGGCAGACTGTAGTGGTAATGCACTATTCATGTTACTAAAGAAACAGGTTGAGTATGAAGCTTGAATTACTGAGTAAGTCAAACATACAAGCATTAGGCTTGACTGACACATCGGTCATATCCAATTAAAGTGTAATATTAATTACACTTAGGATTGACCACATGATGATCTAGATGCAGTCTTTATGACTCAGCTATAATGTCATTAGTCTGGAGTACTCTAAGCTCTACAACTGCTGTGTTGGGTCAACCAAGATTCAACTCCACTTATTTCAAATATGTGGAGCAGTATGACAGATCCTCTGATGTCATTCTGACATCATTAACCTTGTTCTAGCTACATCACATACAAGTACATACAGGTTCCTGGATGTATTTAAAGGCAACAGATGCTGTGATGTAATTAATAATGAGATTCATTTCCCCTCAAGATCAAGCCTCTAAGAAGCTCACAAGGGTTGATCTCATCAATCTCAACTAACCCAACTTGGTCACAGGAACTTTAGTCTCTATCTTGGTGAGAATCCTCAACTCACCTCTCTCTTCTCTGCCCTGCACAACAGGAGTACCATTGTACCCTCCTGTTACTCAGGTGTGCCAAGATTCTTGGCCCATCAAAAGACAGTAACCTTTTGAGCATATGAAAATTGCAGGTGGGGTGAACTGAACAGTGGATGAGTCAAGAATTCCTGTAGGCATCACAGTAAAACATATCAAGAAATATTATGTGCATGTACAGGCATGGTCCTTCAACCATACAGTGATTTCTCAGAGGAAATATCCTTGGCCTTCTTTGTTCTACTGGTAGTACAGTGAGATGTGCTGCTAGCAAGGGCTGCTGGACACTGAACATGAGCACACAAGAATTTTGTAGAGGACACACCACAGAGATCAATGCCATAGTTGGCAAATAAGATCTCTGAATCTGGCACAAGCTCTTGATTATCATTTTCACTATCATCTCTAATGCCAAGCTCATCTTTGAGGGGTGGTAGAGTACTGGAAAACAGTGTTTCACCCCTCTTGATCTGCTGCTGCATCTCCTTGAGGTAGTCTTTTACAAAATTGGTGTATTCTGCTTGAAACCCATCCCATAGCTGACTGAATAATCCTTCAGGATCAGGTGGTTATCCTTTTCAGCAGTAAGTACCAATGGTTCAAGCATACATGGTTGTGTCTGTTGCTTATTTGTCATCATCAAGGACTCAATGGAAACTGGTGAAGAACAAGTTGGATGGTGGGCACAGTGGTGTGTCCTTCAAATTTGCTTTCTGAGCATATTGTAAATGTTTCTTTGAATTCACATGGTTAGTGGCATGACTGCAGCATATGGGCTTCTGACCATCATAAGAAGGTGGACAGATGGTACAAACAATGTAATGTGGGTCATTCTTAACCTCCTTGAACACTACAATTTGAATTTAGTCACATTAAAGAGAAGTCAAACTGAGTCCCATACCATTGGCATCAAGAGAGTAGAATTTTGAGGATCTGGGCATATTGAGTGAGTTGGACTTTGTGATGGTAAGGAAGATTACATGAGTCATAATATATTTATTTGATTCCATTTTCTCACCACATTGTCCTTTCACTCAACAATGTCAACCCTAACTGATGTCAAGACAGTTTGCTGCCCTGTTGGGTTCTCACTCAATGATCTTCAGCTCTCAGTTTGCTTCCCTATTGATGTTTTTGTCCAAATCAAGGATCTTACTTCATTGATTGTGAGTTGGCGACTAACATTGTAAAATTTTATGTGACTAACACTGCAGTCTGCTGCAGCCATTCCAAGTTTGCATAAAGGCTGAAGACAAGTGGGCAGGATTATTTTCTATTATGCATGTCCACCCAAAAGACCAATATCATTACAATGATTCCTTGACTTTGGTGAGCTGCACATCACTGGCAATTACCTAATGTCCTCATACTTAACAGTTAATGATTTCCTTTTTGCTGTTCCCACAAAGTTTTGAGCCTATGGATGGTAACAGCTGGCAACAGCTGGCAAATCATATTCAGGAGAATCTGTTGGCAGATCCCACCCTCAGTTCTACTTACTCAAAATGTTTCCTCCTCACACACAACTTGTTTTGAATGGCATTCATCACTGTGTATCCCTCATTTTCTCATGGACATTGGCCACTTTGAAACCTGCTGATCTCCATGGAAGGAGACTGCATCTCACATTGGGTGGTAAACAATTCTAATGACAATAGTGTGTATTTGAACAATGTGTTACATACACCTGTTGCTGTCTGACAGTCTCTCTGAAAGCAGTTCTCAGTCACTGTAGAGTACCTTGTTGATTTCTACTGTGCATTGATTCTGTCTGTATGCTGATTTGCATATTGTGTAATTATATAGATTAATTTTACTGCTGAGAAACAATTCAGAGGGATATAAAAACCAGATGGAAGGTCTGGGAAGTAGCTTATGTTCTATCAACTGGTTTTCACAGAAGATGGAGTGCTTTGAGAAGAATTTTTATGTGGAAGATAAAAGAGTTTTGGACAGAAGATTGAAGGGCTTAGGTGTAACACAGAAGTCAAGGTATGAACATACTGTTAACTGGATCAGCATCCTGCTGATCCTTTTTCAAGGTCCAAGGCCACAGTATCAATATAATTGTTCAATAAAGCTGGCTTTTCAAAGTATACCATATCTTCTATTTGTGCCCAAGGCCTCACCTCACTGATGCAAATTCAGCACCAAATGTGACTGATGGCATTGAGCAAGAGAGATGTTGTTGCAATTGCACAAACTGGAGGTGTCAATATAATTTTCTTCATTCTTCTGGCCATGCTTCTCATCAATGTGTAAGTAGATGTTACTCCATCATAGATATTTACTTACAGGACAAGTTGCATTTGCAATACTGTCATGAATTGAGTTTTCCCTATGGCCTGTGCAATTAATATAGTCCCTCAGTACTTCTTCTTCATGGTATCTATATCATGGTGGTGTCTTGGATTTCCTTTCTTTCCCCTGATATTGTCCTCTGTTTACTCTAGATACTCCTCCCTTCATGTAATGACCCATAATATTCACTGTTTACTCTAGCAACCAACATGAAGTGGTGTGTTCACATGCTATGTCTGCACTACAGTTTCTAGTGAACCTGACAAATACTGCCAGCAATGAAGGTACTCCAAAGGGACCTCAGATCCATGATTTGCTGTAATCATGATTATAATTGCAATTCCAGATTGACTTATCAACAAGCTGAAGATACAGGAGACAAACCTTTGGTGTGTCACTTATCTAGTGATGGATGAGGCTGATCACACGCTTGACATGGGCTTTGAGCCACTGGAATATTGTTTCTCAATCTGCCTGGACTATCAGACCTTGATGTTTAGCACAATGTGGCTGAAAGATGTGTGGGAGTTGGCAAATGTACATACTTGTCTGTGAGGTGCACACTATGTTTTCTGACAAAATAGTTTATGCAGGATTTCTTGAAAGACAAGACCCCCTCAACACATTCTACCTCCCATTTCCCCATCAACAATGAGGTTCATGGGTTACTCTGTTGTAGCATAGGATTATATCAGGGCCCAGTAGCAGTGTAGACAGTGTTTGCATACTGGCTGTCATCCCCTGTTCTAATTCTCTTTCCTACCTGTGACAATATTCATGGTGTGCTGCATGCTGTTTTCTCTTAACAAATCTGTGCTTATAGTGAGGCCACTTGATAGACCATGTACATGGATGGATTGCTAGACTGAGGTTGTGAATGATGGACATACTTCAACATCCCAGTGAAGCATCATTTTATTATTTGTGTTGTTTATCAGTACTGTGTCCCAACAGGTCCTAGTTAGACATCTCTGTTAAAAGTTGTTTAATGCATTTTTATATGGTTGCATGACACTTATGTGTGAGGAATTCCCATTGGCCATCTGGATGGTGTATATACCCTCTCATGATAAACAACTTATATCTAATTCCCCCATGTCAAAGAGATATCCTTTACAGCTGTCCACAGAATACCAAAACATAGGGTATTTTGATTTGTTGTTTGAATGCTCCTTGAATCTTACTGTGGAAGATAATGAATATCTAATTACCTATGTCAGATGAATGATTTCATGCATGACACTCTATGGCTATGTGCAAAGCATCCCAAAGATGTTATATGTATGATTACAGGGTGTCACATACACCTACTACAGGTGACTTCCAGCAATCAATCCTTTATTAGATTCATTTGGGGATGTAGTGCAAATCTCTGTCACATCAGGTCACACTCTTGGTGGCTTTGGGGATTGACACTTCAATCTCAGAGAACTGATGGCAGACCTCAGCAGACACACTTGAACAAGTGCAACAAGTGATGAAATTGAATCAATGAATTAATGAATTACAACTATCAGACAAATATGTATCATGAAAATGACCTTGAGTAGGAGTGTAGCAAAATAGTAGGAAATGTGAAATGGTAGGATCAAACAGCAAGAAAACAGGCCATGCATTTGCAGAATGGGTTGCCATGTTTGGTAAATGCATGTGCATGCTTGGAGTCAAGTCCAGTTGGACATACAGGTTAATGTCAGGGTGCTGCATGAGAAAGTCTATCAACTTACCATCACAACCTTGTCTGTCTGTGTTTTTTTGCCTTCAACTTCTCACTGAGTTCTCTGACTTTGAGACAAAGGCTTTGATGTGGGTAGAAATGAGCAGTCATGGCCATATACATAGGTGATCCAGTGGAACACTGTTTCTTCCTGTGCTTTGGTGAGCAACAGTTGAGCTTTGTGAGTATGATTTTGAGGAAGAGTGAAGTTCTTGTAACATCAATGAAGAGTGTGATAGTTGACCTGGAACTGATCAGCTGTACAGGAAATTTTCTTCTGAGTTTGAAAGTTTTCCATGTTTATGTTGTCTTTCAGGCTTGATCATGCAGTCAGTCACAACATTTTCTCTGCTCATCCTTTACAATAATTCATTCTAGAGCTTCATCTATTGATTCCCTCACTTTGATACTTGATATAGAGAACCTTCATAAACTAACTCCTTATTCTGAGATGTCATTTTTTGAATTTATAAGTGGAATCTCTCAGATCTGGGGCTCACAACCTGTGGCATTTTTCACATCTCATGATATAACACAAGATTATCAACACATTATCATCTCAGTCATACTTGAATTTTTAACTCGGGGTAGAGTACATAAATGATCCATCTCTGAGATTTTTTCCAAGCATGTATAACAATAGGAAAGTGATCATTGAATGGTTTGAAAAAATTTGCATTCCATAGGCAGTTTGCACTAAGGAAGCAGTGATAGTACAAGGACACACTTGACAACTACTTGTGCTGCTCCCCAATGACCACATTTGAACTCTTGCCCAAGACCTTTGATGCAAATGATTTACTATTGCAGAAGTGTATTATAATTGATGTAGAAATCTGCCTAACTTATATACATTGTTGTGTAATATGGTGATGTATCATTGAGAGCAAATGAGGATTAATCTGTGATGTTGAGCAATGTAGGGTGAGGAAAGAAGCCATATGAAAAAAATATGTTGTTCTTTCCCAACATTAGCAACTCAGTGGTTGCCACTTCTGGAAACTATCCACAACACAAATGCCAGTTGGAATACAAAGTCAACAAAGTCATATTCCATTGGTGAGATTAAACACATACACTGAGCAACAAAACCATCCCAATGTTTGACTCATTTTAATTGTTGAGTCAATATCTGGAGAAATATTGATTCTAGACCATTTAACTCAGATACCATTGGAAAGCCCTTATCAACATATATACATTAATACAGAATATGCAGAAGATATGGTCATTAATCACAGGTACTCATTGGGACAGTTTTGTTGCTGACTTCTGAAGATACAAAATCTGAATATCTTAGTGGGATATTACATATGCACTAGATCATTTGATCTATAGGAACTTCAACATGACCCAAAAAAACATAAATACCACTTCTTTCTTCACATCCACCACCATGAAATCCCTCTCTGTTGATCAAATCAACCAAATCATTGCTTTCTTGGAAATGGGTCAATCCACTCGTCAAATCTCTGCTTCTATTGGCTTTAGCAAGTATACCATACAGAAAATAGCTGAAAATCATTGTCCCAACCTACCAAAGGCCTCTGGAGGTCATCCATCAATCATTTCTCCTACTGATATGTGACATGCTATTTGTCTCATTGAAACTGGAAAGGCTGAAAATGCTGTTCAGGTGACCCAAACTCTTCAGGAAATTGATAACCATTCTATCACCTCCCAGACCATCCATCGTCACCTTAGAAAAGCAGGAATGAAGGCTGTGGTGAAGAAGAAATGTCCTCTTCTCTCTAAGTGTCATAGGCAAGCAAGATTAGACTTCACTTTCAGCCATCAGCACTGGACTACTGAGGACTGGAAGCGAGTTATATGGTCAGATGAGACCAAAATCAATCACATTGGATCAGATGGCAAGAGATGGGCATGGAAAAAGGCAGGAGAGGGGTTGAGTGACAGGTTGGTGCAAAAGACAGTAAAGTTTGGAGGGGAATCATTGATGATATGAGGTTGTATGACTTGGGAAGGAGTTGAAATGGCTTGCAAGATTGATGGTAAGATAGATGCTGAACTTTATGTGCAGATTTTGGAGGATGAGTTTCAACAAACTCTCCAATATTATGGGTTTTTCCCAGATGACATTATCTTTCAACAAGATAATGACCCCAAGCATACTAGCAGGAGGGTCAAGGAGTGGTTTTCTGACCATGGATATGAGGTTATGGTATGGCCAGCTCAGTCTTCAGACCTCAACCCTATATAACATCTATGGTTTCTTCTCAAAAGAAGGCTAGCTGAGTATCCAGAGCCACCTAGAGGGATGATAGAGTTTTGGGAAAGAGTGCAAGCAGAATGAGAGAAGATTGGGGTGGAGCAGTGTCAATCATTGATTGAGAGTATGCCCAGGAGGATTCTGGAGGTCATCAAAGCCAAAGGAGGATACACTTCACACTAGTTTCTGATATCCTTGACATCAGCAACAAAACTGTTCCAATGAGTACCTGTGATTAATTTAATCATATTTCCTGATATATCCGGAATTACCTAATAAATATATATGTTTGGATATCCCTGGATTAGGGCTTTCTAATGGTACCTGGGTCTAATACTATAGGATCAATAGTTCACCAGATATTCACTCAACAATCAAAATGTATCAAACATGGGGATGGTTTTGTTGCTCAGTGTATATTCTTGCCCCATTTGTTACAATTGACCCCCTTTTTCTTCTACTTAACAATTACATACACATGGGTACAAATATCAATCTAAATGTTCATTTCTTTTCATTGCTGACTATTATACCATGACTCATCATCTGATTTCCATCACATTCTATGTGATTCCACTTGCTCTGTCAGTGACTACTTCCTTGCCTACCCTGAGCTTCCTCTATATAAACCTTGTCTTCCTATACTTGTATCTCTAAGCTAGACCTTCCCTTCATGTATCTCAATACACTGGGTCTTTGCTCCATTCCTCATCCCTAGTCCCTTGTCATGAATCTCCTAGCTCTCTGACACTTCATAGTGCTCCTGAGGCTACACTGTTCAATGAACCTCTTGCCACCCCACAACATTAGATCATAGGGCAGTCTAGTTCTCTTTGACATTTGATTGTTGAGACAGAGCAAGCAGAACATCTTGTTCACCTCAGACTCTTGTATCTCATTCTCATAGAGTGGCTTGCCCCACTATCCTTTGTTCTTAAGTACCCTAGACTCTTTTTAGGGGCTATGCCTATCCTCCACCTGAGGTAGTCATAACAAAAGGTCTAGCTTCCCTGTTGGCTACCACCTTGTAAGCCATCATTCCTCTCCGGTTCCCCAGTGATAATTGTTGGCACTCCTGCCCCAATAACTTCTCTAAATCTGAGTCACTTTCAAACACTCAGACCTCCTCTGATGATGACAACCTATACTGACCCACCGAGGATATGGAAGTCATCCTTGATCTTGCCCACCACTTCTTCCACTCTGCATTCATTTACCAGGTGCCAACCTCTCCATTATCAACACTCATGCCACAATCTGGAAGAATTTTCTCCTTCCCCAGACACCCCCTAGATCTACCTGAAAACCAGGAAGTGATCCAAGCCTATGAAGCTATGTCTTCTTCTAGGCCAATGCAGCTCAAGCTCAACCTCCCTGCACTGTTCAATGGCAATACTGCCAATGCCAAAAAATGGTTGAATTTCATCTCAACCTACCTCCTGGTTGACACTGATGTCTACTGCAATGACAACAAGAAGGTCACCTTTGCACTCTCATTATGATACTCAGGTCTGCCCAAGTCTGGGCCAAGACCTTCAGAGAATGGACTGACTTTGTTTGTCAGAGTGGATGAAGTGGCTGATACCCTAGCATGGTTGTCATCTGCACACATGAGTAAAGCCAAGAAAGGATGGTGATCCCTCCATCATAGATTTTAATGCTGAATTTCAAGCCCACACAGGAAGACTTTCAGCCACCAATGCCATCCTTATCTTGTTCTACCAGTTGGCTATTGCCACCCCCCTTAGCAACCAAATCCTCTCTATGGAGGAAGCCTCAGACACCATTGAAGAATGGTACAAACAGGTGATCTCCTTCCAGAAATAGTGGGAGAGAGCAAACATCATCACCAAAGCATGCAAAGGAAGAATGAACCCTTTATACACATATGCCACCTCCTCATTCTTGAACCCTCCCCAAGACCCCAATTCCATGGATGTCAATACTGTGTTCATCCCTTACCCCCAGAAGCTGATCTCTGAAGAGCAGGAATACTGCCAAAAAAAAGGACTTTGCTTCAGATGCAGAAAACCCAGACATGCTGCCCAACAATGTAACATATCCTTCGACTCTCTGAAACCTTTCATCAAAACAATGATGAAGAAGGACCCCAAAGATCTCCCCACATTAAAAGAATGTGAGGAGGAAGAAGAAGAAGAAGTGGTCAGAAGAACAACCAGTTTCTTTTCACAGGGGTTTTAGAATGAAGGTCAGCCTTGATGTCTGCCACCTCCTAGTTAGTAGTAATCGTATTCCATATGATGAAGTCTATGCAAATCCCCATCAAACTCATTGTACCATCACACATGCTCAAAACTGTCGAAACCCACACCCTGATTGATAGTAGCATGGACATCAACTGTATTGACTGGGGCTTCATCTGAAAGAACAAGTTCTCAAGCTCCTAGCTGGAAAAACTGTTTCAAGTCTGCAATCTTGACATGTCCTCAAATAAAAAGGGAAATGTGTCATTCTCCACTATACTTTTTGTCAACATCAAAGGGATCATTAACAGGGTCCTTTTCTATTTCATGGGTTGTGGACAACAGAACATCATTCTAAAATCACCCTGGCTCAAGGTGGTCAACCCCCTCATCAACTGGTCTAAACAGACCTGCACAATCTTCAAATCCCTCAATGAGTTGAAAGACTTGTACTGGACCCATGTCACTGACCTCAAACAGCACAACAAGTACCACTCTATCCATGCCCCCTGAGAAACCATGGTTCATTGAATCTATGACAAAACACTCTTCGACTATCTTCAGAAGATGGAAGAATCTGATCAGGTCACCATTGATAAGAAATTTGCTGACCTTCATCATGTAGCCTACTTTGGAACCTGTTTTTCCCCCTGTGGCAGTCTCCAACATGAGAGGTTTGTCAAAAAAGTTACCACTGCCACCAAACTCACAGCCACAGCTGAGAATTCCAAGCAAAAGACCACACACTCTCTCAAATACACTAAGTTCTCTGATGTCTTCACAAAAGAAGCATCTGACCACATACCCCTGTCATGCTCATATGATCACAAGATCCACCTTGATGGTTTCTTCATTTCCAAAGTTGGAAAGGTTTACCCATTGTTCCCAGATGAGAGAAAAGCCACCAAGAACTTTATCCAAGAGAATCTTGAATGCAGAAAGATCTGCCCTTCAAACTCCCTCCAAGCTGTGCCCTTCTTCTTTGTCAAAAAAAGGACAGCAAACTTCACCCTTGCCAAGAGTATGACCACCTGAATGAGCATATAGTTCAGGATGCATACCTCCTCCCCTAGTCTCAGACCTTGTCAATAAGCTAAAAGATGCCAAGGTGTTTACCAAGTTTGACATTCATTTGGGATGCAACAACATTAGGATTAAGGATGGCAATCAATGGAAGGCTGCCTTCATCACCCACAAAGGCCTGTTCAAACCACTCATTATGTTCTTCAGGCTTATGAACTCCCCTGCCATGTTCCATCAATTTATGAAAGACTCATTTAGGCATTTAGAGACATAATCACTGAAGGATGGCTCATCATCTACATGGATGACCTCCTTATCTTCTCCCCAGACCCCAAGCTCCATGAAGAGTGAACCAAGAACATCCTTCAAAGGATGCAGGAACTTGACTTGCACTTAAAACTTGAAAAGTGCACCTTAGCTGCCTCCAAGGTAGAGTACCTCAGAATGATAGTTAAACCTGGGTAGATTGCCATGGACCCTATCAAGCTTGATGGGATCACTGCCTGGCCTACCCCAGCAAAAGTCAAAGATGTCCACTCCTTCCTCAGATTCACCAACTTTTATTGGTGATTCATCCCCAACTACTTCTCTGTCACATGCCCCCTCATAGACCTTATAAAGAAGAACCTCATGTGAAGTTAGACTCTAGCATGCCAGAAGTCCTTCAATGAGTTGAAGGCATTATTCCTATCAAATCCCATCCTCCACCTTCCCAACACATTCCAGCCCTTTGCCATCATGACTGATGTATTGAAGTTTGCTACCAGAGCAATCCTCCTTCAAACTGACACCAACAAAGACTGGCATTCCTGTTTCTATGTCTTGCAATCATTCTCCCCTGCTGAGAGGAACTATGACATTTATGATTGCTGTAAGGAGCTGTCGCTCTTTAGGCCCATATCTGGTCATTCTATGTCTATTTGACTTTCACTAGTTTGTCATTGAGTCATCAAGCATCTGTTTCTATTCATGTCCAATCCAGTTCTTGTGTGCCCTACTCATACATATTTGGTTCCTCATATCTGTTTCTTTTCAATCCGGTCCATCTACCAGATGGATTTCTACTATATGTATAGTGTACCAGGTGCTCTGTATCATGATCTGGTTACCAGATTCATGTCAGATGCTGCCTTCTTTATGTTTATTTAAAGTCCTGGGTGTGCCCAGACTATAATCCAATTCTAGTCTCCCCATCATCAACCTTTGCCTGAAATACCTCCCTGCAATGAGGGATGAAGCCCTAGCTGCCCACAAGCTCACACGTCAAGTCATGATATTGCAAAACAAATGATCATTCACCCTGTTCTTCAAAGGAGATAGGATTTGGCTTGAAACCAAAAATCTACATTGTTCTGTTGCAAACCTGAAGTTCACACCCAAGAGGAAAGGACCCTTCATGATAATGAAGGTACTGTCCC
>JBBPTO010000866.1:0-21294 GCA_038094155.1 Pulveroboletus cf. aberrans | reverse complement strand
AATGCAACTGCAGGGCTTACAGGACTCCTTGGTAGTCGATCTAGAAGAGCTCCTAATGCTTCAGACATGGCTGATGAGCACAGGACTTGATTCTTCTAGGATCAAGAGAGAAAGAGAAGAGAAGAGAGATCCATAAGACTGGATTGATGAGGACTGAAGACTCCCACTCCAAGTGAGTGATAGATGATTGATTCAATGTCCAGCACTGTATGTGAAACACAACTTTTATAGTCTGGGCACATCCAAGACTCTAAATAAACATAAAGAAGGAAAAGAAGGAACCATCCGATGTAAATCCAGTAGCTGGATCACAATACTGAGCATCCGGTACGTAGCGTCTGGTAAACTATAGATATAGTAGAAATCCATCTGGTAGACAGACCAGATTGAAAAGGAACAGATAGAAAGAAATGGATACATATGAGTGGGGCGGACCGGAACCGGATTGAACATGGATAGACATGAATGCTTGATAACTCGACGACGACCTAGTGAAAGTCAAGTAGGTGTAGAACGACCAGATATGGACCTAAGGAGCAATGGCACTTTACAGTGTGCCATGGTGGGCCTTCTGCTTCTTGTGGCCCAGGGTTGGGTGTGCAAGGGAGCACATGTGGGTGTTGTGGTGGGCTGAGGGCGAGGTGGTGAGTGCATGCTTGAGGCGGTGTGGGTGTGGTGGCAGGCAGAGCAGGAGGCAGCGATGGTGTCTGTCTGGACGATGCACGTCATCGGATGGATGGTGGCAGTGTGAACAGTCAGTTGGATGGTTGCACGGTCAGATGGTGGCGGTGTGGTCAGATGGTCAGATGGTCGGACAGTCGGATGGTCAGACAGTCGGATGGTCAGACGGTTGGATGGTCAGATGGTTGGATGGTTGGATGGTTGAATGGTCAGATGGTGGCAATGCGGTCGGATGGTCAGATGGTCAGACAGTCAGACAGTCAGACGGGACTGCAGGGTCAGAGTCAGGAAAACAGATAGATAGGCTGTTCTCGCAAGTTATTCCTTATATCCATCTTACTCATGTAATGGTGGTTGAAGCACTTAGCTAACTCACTGAAAACCAGATTTAGGGGTTTAAAATGTGAAAAGAGCTCTTGAAGTTGCATTCAGCAGAAAAGGAGGTCCCTTTTTACCACCAGTGACTGGCCATTGAAAGTTTGTGCAGCAAAACCTCCAAGATGTTTTAAGTCAGGATTGGATAGAATGTACAATGCAGTGATCCACAGAAGCACATAGAATGCCAACTCTAATCATCAATCACTGTATGATGGACCTCTTGATTGTCCAGCAGAGCAATGGACATGAACTGCCATGTTCTCTGAACCCATGCACATCAGTCTATGATGTACAGAAAAGGAAAGCACATACCATATGAGTCATAGTCCTAAGATCCCCTTGATCCAGCATTTTTGACATATTCCAGTCAATTAGATAGCCTTTCCTGTTATGAAAGATAATATTTCCAGGGCTAAGGTCACAATGCAAGATGTTTGTTAGAGTTATTACATCTTCATGGGCCATGAAATGATAGATAAGGTTGAAGGTTATATGAATGCAGTAAAATTTTACCAAACAATAAGTTGCAAATTGTGCAAATGAGGTGATGAACTGATGGAAAAGCTGTCAGTAAGGTTCTGATAATATTCAAGATGAGCTGATGGCTCATATGGCTAATGAGTTTCATAATCACATTATATACCCACTTAGATCTGAAGAGCTGGCAGGTCTAAGCGACTTGTTCTGGTTGACCTGGCACATCAACAAAAGTAAGGCAGATAGGTAAATTGTGGACATGAGCTTCATTCAGATGCTTGTATGTTTCACCTTCATGTAGAATGCCATCTGTGCTGACACACCATGAGTCCTTGAGGAAGACCTTCCTGCAGTTATGCCCCTCATAGGCAGGACAAGTTTGTGAAGTGGGATGAACAGGTAAATAATGTCAATGAATTGACATAGGAGAAGGGAAAATAAGATGGAGGGAGTGTCCACTGTGGTTGACAATTTCAGTTATAAGACCTGTCACTGAGAGGTCCAACTGCTTTCTAGCAAGGCAAGCCTCATGCTCAGTTGGCAGGACAACTGTGTCATCGATACCATGATATCTGAGGAGGGCCTGTGAGTAGCAGGAGGAAAATCATCAATGATTGGATTTGTGCCATATTCAATGGATCTGATCACAATTGCACCCTCCCCATCCCAGCAAATGATATGTTCATGATCCTGGACAATGAGGACAGAAAATGCATGGGTTGGATGCTGCAAATCAAGGTGTGCATTGGCATAAGTTGTAATTTGGCCTGTGGTTTCTCTTGTACTTTTCATCAGGTGAGTGAATTGCATTACTTTGCAGGATGGGTTATCTGGGTCGATGATTTCATAAGGCTATTTGAATGCATCATTGGATACATCCCATTTGAACTCAATTGTGATGTCAACCATGGAGGAATTGGTCACATTGATGGTGTGGTCCATATAAGCACAGACATCGGGCTTGATTATGGATTCAGAATTCATTTTATTGTGGGTATTAACCAATTGTAATTCACCAGTGAATGGTTGCATCTCATTGACCTGTTGAGACCTGTCAAATCTGTGCTTTATCTGTCATGTAGGACTTACAAATAATGAGTAAGCTTCAGACTTCAACTTTGAAGCAATAGTGTACTGGAGAGCATCCCCAGTAAAGTTGATAGGTGAGTAGTGGGGTTTCTTATCTCTTGGTAAGAATTCATCCAGGAACTTCTCAACTGGTATTGGCCCAACAAGGTAGCCTTTCATCTCTTTACCCAGCTGATGCAGGGCACAGAGTGAAGATAACATCAAAAATCAAACAGTACTTACTCCATGTATGCTTGCATGCACTCATCTCCAAGTAGCTTGGCTTGTGAATGTCTGATCAAAATTCCTTAACTGGCAAGCAGGTACAAGAGTACTTGCTTATGAACCCAGATTCCTATGAATTGGGAGGGCATGCCCCGTAAACTGATTTACACCCACCAATGGTCAAATTATTGCTCACTCTGGGTGTACCAGGTATATTCATAGACCAGTGGAATTGTGGGCAAAGATGTAATGAAATTTGCAAGCACCACCACATAACAGTGCATTAGATGCTATAAAACAGCTAAAGGACTCATTATGAAGTCCTTAGCAAATATGTAGGGTGCAAGTGTAGGTCTTAACCCAGGGAATTGCAAAGAGAGGAAATGAAAGAGAAGAGAACTGTAAGGATGGCTCACTGGTTGTCCATATAACACTGAAAAACTGAGTCTGGCTTCCCCCTGTTCAGTAGGGCTAGGAAACCGACTTGGTGTTGCAGGACTATGACAGGAATGGAAGGAATTGGAGAAGAACTGGCTTAGGATATTTACTGAATGGAACTAGATGGCTTGCATAGTGATGGTAGGGGAATACATCTCTCATTCAGGCATATGTACCTGAATGATATATAACAAGAGAAACACAAAAGAAGGTTATTCAACTCTAAAAGAATGGATCTGGTTTGCAAGAAAGTGATCCAGTGCATGGAAATCTGGTATCTGGTGTGCATGGATCCACGTCTGGTACATCAGATTGAAAGAAATGGTAGACCAAAGTATAGACAGATCAAAAACTGACCTTCAGAGAACTTCTGAATCAACTCAGATCAGGATTGATAGCAGCACAGAGTGGTCTTGGATCAACTAGAGCATAGGATAGTGGTTACAGAATGACTAGGAATGACTGGGTGTCACTGTAGGAAACTACACTTTTCTATGATCCAAATGTTCAAATAGGATATATTTGATGAGTGGCTGGCCAAATTTGCTGAACCCAGTGGCCTTACCCTCAATCCTCATGCCCACTTCAACCAGCCAGAGAGTTTAGAACTCTGCCTTGGCATACTCAGCAAGTGACAGCTGCATGGTGGTGAACTTCATGATCAAAACATCACTACAGCATATTTTTTGGTTCATTCAACTTCACAGACAATGATTTATTATGAGAACTAAGATATGTAAAAAAAACTGGTAGAAGTGTTGTATTTTCACTGGGGTGGTGAAATGGGGGTGGGTGGTGATTGAGTTGGAAGTAGTGAATGCAAAAGAGAGTGAGTGTGACTACCATGGCTGTTCATGCCTTGTGGAGGCTGCAGGGCAGAGAGAGAAGAAAGAGCTGCACCACCAAGGTTCTCACATGTAGACTAAATTCTAACTCACTTCATGCCTTAGCTTAGTCAGGAGACCATCTGTGATCTGAAGGATGCTATACACTTCAACAGGAATGTATCTGATTTGCTGTATGAGATCAAGAGAAGCATTCCTCCACATGTGATATACTCATGTCAATACTGGATGGGGCACCTGCAACAGGTTGATTGCACTGAAAATCTTTTGAATGAAGTGACAGTCTTTTTCAAAAAGTATTTCCCTAACTGGCTTGAAGTTATGAGCCTTCTTCCAGTTTCTTCCCCAGTATTGTATATCATGTCTGCCATGGAGACCTGCAGAATTTTGAAAAAATGAGCCAAGGCAATATGAATAATATTGTTTTTGTTGTTTTTATTCTGATTGACATGTTGTCAAGACAAAGAGATTGGGAGTCTGGCATTAGAAGGATGTAAATTAATTCAGGTATTTGCTGCAGTACTCAGAGAATGTACACCACATTTGTACATGTCAGCAATGCCTCAAACACTCTCTAACTCACCACTGTGGAAAATTGGAGACAATCATAATCATCTGCAAAAAGATACTTCAATCACTTATGGAAATGTAGTGGATTGGCAAAGAGAGGTTCATACCATGCAAAAACATGCAGAGGGGGTCCACTGTGTTGCCTATTTGCCAGATGGCACTAACATTGTCTCTGACTCAAGTTACAAGACTGTTAGACTTTGGAATGCAACCACAGGCCAGTGTGTGGCAGGTCCATTTCAGGGGCATACACATCCAGTCAACTATGTATGTTGCATATTCACCAGATGGCACTCACATTGTCTCTGGCTCTGATGATAACACCATTAAAGTTTGGAGAACAAACAATCTTATCTTCTGTTCTGATCTCCATGAGAGTGATGGCTGGTATAGATATTTTAATGGTGCTTGCTTTTGCTGCATTGCTCCTTGGAACAGGCATCATGGAGATCTTCTTTCCATTCAATCTCTGATCATCTCTGAGGATCAATTTATGCAAACTGATGTTGATATATCTTTATTTAAATAATCTTGAGTGTCTTGTTGATATTAAAGTTGATTCTTTATTACTTCTGTACTTACATGCATTTTAATTTACCCTTGTGTTGCCTGTTGAAATGTACATAGATTACTGCTCTATTGCTTTATTTTTGTGAGGTATGATGGTGAAGCTCATGGCACTATCACATTCAAAGTCAGTGAGTTTGGCTGTCATATTCAAGACAACTCCAGTTCCTCCAAAACCAACTCCACTCATCCCTCCAGTGAGAACTCACCAATTAACCACTCTTGTCTCCTTGGACCTCAGTATATATGATACATCATTATTCCCATACTCTGTACCTTTCTCCTATCCTGTGCAGCACAGCTCCAGTAAACTGCACATCCAGTGCACTGCTCTGGTTATGTTTCCTTTGAACTCTGTCTTACCAATATGATACACACTTAATCATCTGTTTCCTCCATAGTATATATAGTGTACAGACTGTCTGTAATGACTTCAGTCATGATATTGAGTAGCCTAGATGTCCTCCATACTCAGCTTGATGTCAGACTCCTGTTGTAATCCAATGGTAATTCTTCCTCTCCTCTGAGTCACTCTGAGTCACCTCTGCACCTCTGAACCCTCCAACAAATACTGGACTGCATACCGAGACTTGGATAGTGGTTCATCACACAAGGTGAAGCCAAGGTCCTATTAATATCTTCAGAGTTCCAGAGTTATACTGGAGTACACCCACACGACTCTAAGATTGGCATACATTAACATTTAATATCATGACCTATCTCACAACCAAGATACAGGAAGTTAGTCATGCAGTCTGTCATGACATTGCTGACTATTGGTCCACAGAGCATATTTAGTATAAAACATCTCTAATAGCAAACATATGCAACTTACATACAGGAGAAAATTTGACATATATACTGTGACTTCTGTATGTTGATACCTTAGCCTGAATATCATCTTAGACTCTCTCTTCCAATCTCTCTCTGGACCCTCCAATGCATCTCTGACCAAGAAGGCGGTGATAATGCAGAGATGTGACACACAAGTCACATGTCAATCCTTCACCCCTTCGGATGCCATTCTCTGGACCTCCAGCCATCTCCGGCCATTTGCTCCCCGATCTCTGACCAGAGTTTGAGCAGAGAAAATCTGATCTTAGCATTGTTCCTGCCTCTGTTCAACCAAGACTCTCAACTTCCCAAGCTTACATGCCTGTCTCTGCTAGAGTGGACATTAAGGCTGAGTATACCCCCACTGCTTATTATAGTTGGTGATTTCACTCTCATATCAATTTGTTAGCGATTCTTTTCTCCTATCAATTTCAAACTTGTCCCATGTGAGGCTTTACCCATATATCAAATCTTCCCAATATTCTATCATGTTGTGGTGTCACTATACAAGTGGAAGCAACACTTGTAGTATTGTCCTCACATTGTGGCTTAGTTGTTTTCTATTATTTGGTTGATGTACACTTACACTCTGGAGTTCACTGTTTTGCCTCCTTGGTTACTCACAGTGGACTCCAGGTCAGTACATATGTTCTCTACATCAAAATATACTTTATTACTCAAAGTGGACTCCAGTCCTAGCCCTTTGAGTCGACCCATCAAGTGCTAGCCCCTTTGTTGGCTTTTAATACTGCTGCTGCTAATGCAACCAGGCTTTACAACCTATCTTGTGGGTTTTTCACAGGCTTAGGGCACTTCACCTGAAACTGTGAGAAGGCCCTGGAGTTCCTTCAAGTTGATAGGTACATCCAAGTGCAAGAGGGCTATCTGTGTATGCCAGACAGTTCCAGAATTCCAAGAATTCCTGGTTGCATATTTATTAAAGGATGCATCAAGCATCTCAAAGCTGAATGGGCCTTCAATCCAGGTTCAGCTGTCAACACTGCTCATGCTGCCTAACAAACTCCTGGCCATGAGATTTCACCATATCTCACTGCCAGGATCTATTTGGTAGTGTACCCCAAGGAACCTATTCATGCAATTCTTGAAATAGATCCTTTTGCATTTCTATCTACCATCAACAATTACAAGAAGGAAGTAAATGATTTTGTCAAGGTTACTGACACAGGGTTTTAGCCTCATATTGCCCAGGCATGGGCTACCTTTCAAGCTGACAGAGTGAAGAACAGGAAGTCTGAAAAGAATGTCCACTTTGATGGTGTTGCTGTTTCTCCCTAGAGTCTCCTGAAGAGGCCTAACTCTAGAGCTGCAAGTGTATCAGAGGAGATAGAAACTCCCAAGACACAGCAATCTCACTTCTGCCCCTAAGTCAATATCAAGTTTATCTACTTTCAAGGCTGGCAAGGTGCCAGAACAAGGTACCCTTCCTGCCAAAGTCTCTTCTGCTAATTCACTCTCTTTCTACTTGTCTTCCTCTTTTCCTGCTCAGTACAGATACACCTTCCCTCTTTGAAGACAAGTCTGCCTGCAAGCAAGTGCTGGATCAGGTGCTCAAGACCAACATCTCTGTATCCAGAAAGGACTTGCTTGTAGTTGTGCCAGACCGCTGCCATCAATTCAAGGATGCTAAAGTCATCAAGATAATTCTAATGACCATCTTCAATACTGTTTACATCAAAAAACTGACCAGGCACAACCCTGAACAAGTGAAGTGAGAATATGAAGAATGTCTCCATAGGTTGGAGGATTGGACCATCATGGTTTACCATAACCTCCCTCTCTGGTCCTTGAAAGCCAAAGTAGTAGTAACCGAAAAGACACTCACTTGCATCTTAGATTCTGGGTCTGAAGTCATTGCCATTCCCAAGTGCATCTGGGAGCAACTTGGACTTTCTATTTGGTCCAACCACATAATGACAATGACCTCCACCAATACCAACATTAAATTCACTCTCAGCATCATTGAGAATCTTCAGCTTAGCTTCAGACCTGATGAAATCAACCTACAAGACCAAGTTGTGGCCCA
Organism: Pulveroboletus cf. aberrans; assembly: GCA_038094155.1. Taxonomy (NCBI): domain Eukaryota; kingdom Fungi; phylum Basidiomycota; class Agaricomycetes; order Boletales; family Boletaceae; genus Pulveroboletus; species Pulveroboletus cf. aberrans. Next base: position 13,167 of record JBBPTO010000866.1, on the reverse strand, counting down.
AGTTAATTTCAGTCTGTTGCTTGGGCTCCTGTTCCATTGCCTTATGAGTGTGACTACTGATAAATTTTCCAATGGTGGACAGAACATCACACTCTGAGACCTGAACTCCAGGAAGGAATATTAACTCCTGACAAAGCTGTGGTTGAAATGGTGCCCCTGATGCTACAAAGATCTGTCTGATACTAATCACCAGAGCATAGTTGAGTGGGGTTTTCATTGATTCTTGATGGACTGAATCATGTTTAGTGAGAGATGGCCAGTGGCTCACACACACCTCATCTTACTTCCATTTCTCTATTCATCCTGCAATCTGTTTCTGCTTTTTCATTGACTTCCTTCACATTAGACATTGTACTCCCAAGTTTTTCCCAAAAATTTCTAATGTACCCTGTGTATTTGAGCTCTAACAGAATTCCCAAGGGTAATCTGAAATGTACTTTTTCCCTCTCATCTATCTACAGTTATGTTTCTTCGTCCTGTTTCTCTATTTTGAATGATTTAGCTAGTGTGTTCCATTCTCTTTACTTGTATGATTCAGACAGACACTTTTTGGATATAGGCTGGTGGCAAAGAAGGCTTCCTCAGTACCCACTCCCATGACTGAGGAGTTTAGGGTTCTCTGACACCTGCTACTAGACCCACTGCTCAGATTACCTACCTTACAATTTCACCCTTCTGATTTCATTCCCAGACAATGTTTTATGCAGGAGCATGCTGACAAATTAGATCTTAATCCTGCCAAGTGGCTCCTTCTCAATGAACCAAAGCTTATTCATTGGTTAGTCTGCATCCATGAGATGGCATTTGCTTGAGAACCACATGGTCATCATCAAGTGGTGGTCTCAGAGGATTGATGGTACAGGCTGATTCAGAAGGTAAATAATGACCTCAGGCACAAGGGTGGCTACACAGTTCATACCTACCTTCTTCTCTGGTTCTGGTGACCTGTGCTTGCTGATGACATCAAGTGGTACATGCATAGATGCTATTAATGCCAAATCCATCAAACCGCACATTTTCACATTCCACCTTCTATTTCTCTTATCTCCAGTTTATTTGACAAGGTTCATATTAATTCAATGCTAATGACTAGAGCTGGTGGGTGCTGGTATATTTTCCAAGCCTTCTGTACCATGACTTCATACCTGAAGTGGCATATGCTCTGGTCAGATAATAAGTTCACCCTTGCCATGCTCATTTTTGAAGATATCCTCTGCTGGTAAAGACATGTTTCCAAGCTCATTACTGACAATGGCCCTCCCTTCATACAGGCTTGCTATTTTCTGGTTGACTGATACCAGATCCAGCACATCTGGATCTCTCCATACAACTTTCAAGCCAATGGAATTGTCAAGAGGTATCACTACAATGACTGGAAGTCCATCATCAAAAGTTCCCTGGAAGACAAGTCACACTGGCATTGCTCAGCTCACTCACTCTTCTGGGTAGAATGGGTAACTATTCAAAATTCTACCAGACTGTCACCATAATTTATGGTTCATGGCATAGAGCCCCCTTTTCCTTTTGAGTTATCTAAAGCTATTTTATTTCTTTCACAATCAGATGATGATTTTCCTGCTACCACAGAACTAATTATATGATGAGCCCACCAATTACAGAAATGACAAGAAGACCTCAATGCCATCCAAGATCAGATCCTCCAAGCTAGTTGTGCATGCATCAAGAATTTTCAGGCAGTGATGAAGAACCAGATCAAGGACTTTGATTTTCAACCTGGAAGTCTTGTCTTAGTCCAGAACTCAAGAGTTAATAAGGAACTAAACAGGAAGATGAAGCCCAGATATATCAGGCACATGGTAGTCCCTTTCTGGATGACTGGATATTCATATCTGTTGGCTGAATTGGGTGGGATGATATCTGCTATTCAATATGCAGTGTTCCATATTATCCCTTACCATGCAAGATCAAAAAAGTTTGATTTCTATGTCAGGGTAAACCAGGTTAGATAATGAAGCACTGAACAAGATGGCAGGAAAAGAGGAGTGGGAAGTGGTGGACCTCCAAGAAGTACTGCCAGACATCAAAGACCATCCTGCAATCATCTCTGAACAATGACTTGATTCCTGCCTCAACATTGCTACATATAAAGTCTATACCATACATTTATCTTGTCTATTTTACCATAGGATTCATCCAGAGACATCACTTACAGTGGCTCAAAAAAGTGTCCCAGTGTTGCTGCATTTTGAAGAGATTGGTGAATTGCCAGTAGTAGAGACCAAACAAGGCCAACTACCTGCAGGAGCGAAGGTAGTACCCGCTCTTGGCTTGCTAACCCCACTTGGATCATGTGATCTGGTTGTCATGCCATTGAGATATGCCTATTTTAAGATGACATGTCATTGGGACACTTATTTGAGCATCATGCTGTAATTTACCATTTATTAAATAACATAAGAATTTGACAGCTTCTGATGGATGCTATGCCTTGACCCTGATTGGTGATGTAAATGACATAATTCTGAGATGTATAAATAATACACAATCCAGTCAGATAACCAACATCATCATGAAGTCCATTTCCACTCTGTTAAAGCCAATATCCTCTCTCTGTCTCAATGTAGTCTAATCTCCCCTCTAACTGGTCTGGGAAAGTCTACTGTGGCTATAGTCATTAAAGAATACCTTTCAGAGAAGAAAAACATCAAGCTAGGACGTTCTTCTAAGCTTTTCCCTACTCATAAAAGGAGGATTGTCTCTAGTATTACCACTGGAAAGGTCGAAAATGCTGTTCAAGCCATTAATCTCATCAATTCTGCCCTTTCCTCTCTTATCTCATTTCCAAACTGTTTGGAATGTTCTCAAGTCTGCTTCTTTGAAGGCTGTGGTCAAGAAGAAGCCTTACTTATCTGCCAAACATAGAAAACAGAGGCTAGCCTTTGCTCTCAAGTATCAAAACTGGACTATAGAGGACTGGACTAGAGTCATTTGGTCAGATGAAACCAAGCTTAACATGATTGGGTCAGATGGAAGAAAGTATGTATAGAAAATGGCAGGTAAGCCTTTACAGTGTAATGAGGTTCAGGAAACAGTGAAGTTTGGAGAAGGTTTCTCAATGGTTTGGGGATGTATGGGATGAAATTTATGTGATCTTGGCAGAGGTGGAGGGAAAGATAAATGCTGAGCAATATGTTTTCATTCTAGAGGATACTCTGCTTCCTAGCATGGAAAACTCTGGCATTCCTGAGAAATACATTATCTTTCAATAGCATAATGACTCCAAGCACTCCTCCAAAAGAGCTCAGGAATGGCTGGAAACTCATCAGATCAAGTTTCTGGATTGGCTACCACAATCTCCAGACCTTAGCCCTATTGAACATATCTGGCAAATTTGAAACAAAAGCTCAAAAGCTATTCAAGACCAGCTAGAGGAGTATGGGAACTTTGGGAGATAATCGTAGTGGAGTGGGGCAAGATTGAGGCTGAGGAGCATCAAAGGATGATAGAAAGCATGCCTAGAAGGCTAGAGGCAGTGATTAAGAACACACTAAATTCTAAAAGTATAGAACTGAGATGATGCTCAAATGAGTGTCCTGATGACATGCCATCTTAAAATGGGCATAGCTCAATGGCATGACAACCGAATCACATGAACTAAGTGTGGCTAGAAAGCCCAGAGCAAGTACTACCTTTGCGCCTGCAGGTATTTCACCTTGCTTGGTCTCTATCACTGGCAATGCACCAATTTCTTCAAAATGCACCAACATTGGAACACTTTTTTGAGCCACTGTATCTTTGTCTCATGTCAAAAAGAGACAAAATAAAAAAATAAAAGAGAAAGACTAAATTAAAAAGCAAAGCACTATAAATTCTCTCTAAAAACCCTAAAGAAACCTACAAAGCACACATACTATCAAGTTTCCAATTCAACACTTGATGAAATTGTGTTTTCCATTCTGAACTCATTTTAGTTTCTTTCACACATTGAAACACCACACTTGTTCCTACATTTTGAAAGTACAACCAAAAAGAAGTCAGAGAAACAACATTGCGAAAAAAAAATCATTGAGTTTCCAACACCAGCTGTCACATAATGATATTAACACTCTTGACTGCCATGTTCTCACAACCCTTCAAAATTCCAAATTTGAAAACTCTGGATTACAGAAATTCTTCAGTGTGAGAATGTCCTCAACTTCATTCTTGGTTCCAGTGAAACTTCCATCAACTCCATATGTAATCTCCAAAATTACCACTTCTGACCTAGAGACATGGACTGAGTGTAATGGTTACAGCTGACCTGAGTGAGTGCAGACATAGAACCTTTGGGGCTTTGGACTTGACTGTGGATGAAGGGGCGACAGTGCTTGGTGATTGCAAGACGTCTACAAAGAGCCTACCTACTAGTGAGGTTCAGTAATGAAGGATGCTACTGAGCTAACAGCGGCTGAGGGTACTATCAAGTTAATGATGGATGAGGAGTAGGCCTACTATTAAGGACAGACAGAGACTTCCCACTGAAGGGTGGTGGACAGAGGAGACCTCTAGGTAAGGTTGACAATGAAGACTTCCCACTGAAGGGTGGTAGACAGAGGAGACCTCTAGGTGAGGTCAATGATGAAGACTTCACACTTAAGGGTAGTTTGATGAGGAGCAAGAAGGTATTCAGGCTACCCTTAGGCCTGTAATGTGGAGTGGGAACATTGATCTATTCTGATGATGGTACAGAGGTAGAAGGTAATGGTAAAGGTAAGAGTAGACTAAGGTTTACATGAATGACGCATAGAATGTGAAGGAATATGATGGAAGAAATAGCTGACCAAGCAAGTGGAGTGAAATTGCATGGAATGTAATGGAAACAGATGATAATTAATTCAGCGATGAAAAGAAAGGAATGTACAGGTTGGGACTTATACCCATGCATATGTGGGCAATAAGTGAAGGAAAAGTGTAGTCCAGGATAAATCATAACATTACTCCCTTAGTAGAACTGAAGTCACTGTACTTCAGAAGTCCTTATATGGTGTCGTTGAATTGAAAGTTGTCTTCCCTCTCATCCAGGGGTGGAGCTTCACTGGTAGTCACCTGTAAGAATGTTGGGTGGCATCTGGGGTGAATCAAACAGTTCAATGAGTACATCGGTGCATAGGGCTCAATGGTGGAGTTTCTCTGGATGAGGACAAGAATGAGTGATGGAATGTGAGGGAGGAAGAGGGAGAGGGCCTTGGAGTAGGGCCTTGGAGAGGGCATTCCTGCTGATTATGGCCAGGGGTTCATCAAAGACAGGTAGGGCATTGGCACTCAGAACATCGGATATGAAAGTGTTTGAGATGATGGCACTGAAAGCAAGCCTGGGGGTAATGAGAATTGTTAAAAGTAAGGTCAGTTTCTCCCATGTTCTCGCTGTGGTGAAGTTCAGATTGGTTCATCAGAGCTATAGCTTCTTCTTCAAGAGGGGATGACAACATGGATGGGATGGATGATTGTGGGAGAGACAATGGTGATTGTCAATGGAGTGGGAGTGGGAGTAAGAACAGAAGCAGGGATGGGTATTGGCAGAGGTTCCATGTGCTGGTTGTTGGTCTCAAGGAGGTAATGGTCTAGATCAGCCAGGAACTCTCCTAGTTCTAACTGACAGGCAAGGATATCAAGCTCAAGGTTGGCTTCATCTAAGATGGCAACAGTGGTGGGATGGTTAAAGAAGTTGAGATGGCTAATTCACCACAAGAGACAGACAAGACAGTAGAGTGCAGAGCCCATGTCCAAGTGGGCACTGAAAGCAATGGCCATATGTCTATCATAGATGTGATCATGATATTCAGTGATATAGGGGTGCAGGATGGTGGAAGAGTGAAGTTGATGGGCATGGATGGGGAGGTCTATGGCACAGACAGGGCATGAAGGGAAAGGCATGGAAATCTCCACGAGGGAAGCATAGAATGGGAAGTCAGGAGGGACACTGTTCAAGCCAGCATTTGCAAGGGTAGGGGAAGGAGAATGATTTTCGTCAGCAATAGGTTTGACAAAGGGAGAGGTTTCAGAGAGGGTCTCTTCTAATGTGGAGATGGTGGACAAAAAGTCAATGATGGAGGTAGGGATTTCTTCAACATCATTGGCAGCAAAGGTGATGTTGCGAAGAGGAGACATGGTCATGTTGGTTAGGTCATCAGGGCATAGGTACTGGGGGAAATATGGATGGGTTCTTATATTCTGTCAGGGCAGACTTGAAATGCTTCAGGTTCCACTCAGGTTTCCAGGAATCTTCCTTGGCTGTGTAGTTCTTCCATCAGATCAGGAAGTGGCAGTTAGATGGAGTTCCTTTGTGATGTAAGATTTTATTTATTTTATATTCTTCCTTCCCTTCTACAAGTTCTGGGGGTGGTTGTGTGAAATTAGAGCTGTGTACATCATTTTCATGATAGGGTAATAAGAGGAAAGCATAAAAGATGGGGTGGATCTTCCAGGTGGATGGGAGTTTTAGTCTCTACATGATGGAAGAAAGGACTTTAATAATGAGGAAGGGTCCTTCTCACTTCAGGGTGAACTTCAGGTTGACGACATTTCATTTAAGATTATGAGCTTCCAGCCAGGCTTTGTCTCCTTTAACAAATGGTTGGAACTTGGAAGTGGTACATTGTGCCATAATCTGGTGAGCAAGTTCGTGGGTGGCTAGGGCTTTATCACAGAATGTGGTGAGGGACTTAAGGCAGTCTTCAACTGCAGGAACCTTGGTCTTGGGGACAATAAAAGGGCACAGGGTTTGTAGCCCATCATGAGATAAAATGGGAACTTTCCTGTTATGGAATGAGGGTGGTGATTGTGCATGAACTCTGCATGGGTAAGAAGTTCATGCCATGAGGAGGGGTTATTGCTGCAGAAGATCTGGAAGTAGCTCTCGATCTCCTGGTTGATGCATTCAGTTTCCCTGTCTGTTTGGGGGTGATAGGTGGTGGACAGAGCAAGGTCATAGTTCAAAAGCTTTCTGAGCTCTTTGGCAAAGGTAGAGGTAAACTGTGGGCTTCTGTCAGAGATGATCTTATCGTAAAGATCAAAACAGCAGTAGACTTTGTGGAGGAAAAGGGTGGCAATACCCTTGGTGGTGGCAGTTCTCACAGTGGGGCATAGAATTACCCCCTTAGTAAGCCCATGGTCAACCACGACCAATAGGGAATCAAAGCTGGTGGCAGTGGTGGGAAGATTGGTGATCAGATCACAAGAGATCTGTTGGAAGGGATGTGTGGCGGAGAAACAAATGGGGGTGAGTGGGGATACTGTGGGGTAAGTGATGGCCTTGTTGGCCTGACAAGTGGCACAACCTTTGAAATATTTGCAGACATAGTGGGCTAGGCTGGGCCACCAGAATTCAGAGGAGACCAATTGATGGGTCTTGAAACAACTCAGAATCACTTAAGGCTCTAGGTTGCTCAAGGGCCAAGTAGAGAGAAAGCGAGACTAATGAGTCGATGACTTTGATGCTGAGGAAACATCAAGAGAACATGACTGTCCTTTGGTGGATTTTATTCAAGCCTTTATATGCTACATGGATGTTTGTATCTATGGTGTACTAATCTAAGATGGCCATGCTGCCTGTGCATGTATTTAATGTAGTTATGATCATATGGAAGCATGAAACAGCCTTGTACATGCCTGATGTGCAAGGGTGTGGAAGAATGGAAGATCATATATGAATAGATAAAAGGGTGTAGTATAGGGTATGGGTCATGGGTAATACTTAGAATGGTCTAGGAGAGTCTGGAATGCATGTGATGTCATACTTCATGCATGGATAGAGTTGGGAAGTCATGATTGGGGTTGGTACTTTTGTATGACCACATATAGGCTACCTTTAATATAATGAAGTCTAGCATTGGATGTAGAGTTTCTAGAGTAATGGTAGTGCATAGGTGCGATGTGGGATATTCACAGATCATAGATTAGATGATTGTAACAGGTCTTGAGATACCCAGGATGACCAGCAGATTCATGGTCATGGCAGTGAATGAGGACTTTCTGTCAAAGGTCTTTGGTGGGGAGATAGACATAATCCTTATAAAGAAGGATACTGTCATGGTGTTGCCTGTTAGAAAGATGGGCACAAAGGTACATGGGTACATTGTTGGTGATGAATTGAAGGGTTTTCAAGACAAGGGGATCTGACTCTGAGATGTCCTCGATGAGTGAAGTAAGGGAGGAATCAATGAGCTGAATAAACAGCGATGGTGAGAGGAGAGTAGTAGACTCATTGTCTGGATCAGATGAGGAATAGAGGGCAGGGTGCCTGGATAAGGCATTGGGGGCAGCAAGGAGTTTGCCAGGGATGTGACAGAGTTTCAGATTGTAATCTGTGAGGTCAAGGAGCCACCTGGCTTGGTGGCATTTTAGATGTTGGGCAGTGTGGAAGTACATGAGGTTTTTGTGGTCAGTGATGACCTGGATGGGGAAGGATGCTCCATGGAGGTATTGATGCTGTAGGAAATGGGAGTTCCCCACAGTGATATCCGGAGTTTTCCCACGGTCCGATAGCCCCTATCCAGCGCTCCTAACAAATCCGAGACCATTCCACTGCTGTTCATTCCAATCCAAGTCAAACTAGTTGAACTTCAAAGGTCAGTTTTGAACCCAATGTCCGGACCTGAGTTCCCACACACTGGTCCCAGTGTTCCCATGCCTCGGAAACCATTCCTGCACTCTGGGTTTGGTCAGGTTTTTGTCTTTGTCATGTTTCCTTTACTGTATTTCATTTGGATATACCCAGATTAGACTTTTGTACGACTTTGTCCCTAGACAGTGTGCAAGTAACCACCACCATTCCTAAGCCTATAAGTTCGGTTCCCTAGTCTTTTTCCTACACTTCTCTAGAAGTCCCCCTCAAGTCCAGCCAATAAAGTTGGTTTTCTAGTCCTACCAAACAGGGGGAAGCCAGACTCGAGTTTTCCAGTGTCCTGTGGATGATTAGTGAGCCTTTCCTATAGTCCTTTTCCCTTTCTTTTCAATCCCCTTGGGTTGAGATACACACTTGCACCCCTATTTCTTGCATAGGACTGCACTCTGGAGTCCTTTTGCTGTTTTACAACTGGAGTCCACCATGAGGGGATTCAAGAGAGCATCTGAGGACTTCCCTAGGCTCAGTCCCCAGCAAGCAACACTCGAAAACTTTCATTCCAACTTCCATTTCCAAGAGATTTGTCTGCACTGATGTTTCCAAGCTCAAGTTTTTAGAGTTTTAAGCCACCTGAAGCCATTCCGACAGTGCTACATATCAAATTGAGCCTATTCAGAAGTATTTCCTTCCATTTCTAGCAATTGCCATCTTAACCCAATAGATCCGAGACCATGAAGTGCACAATTAGCCTCAGAACGGCCGCGCTTGCACAGCCACATTTCCGGATCCGGACCCGGACCCCTACTCGACCCTAATCTGACATAATTCACAGCCCTCATTGACTACCAACTACTGATTCCACCATCAAACTCAGTATAGTCCTGTCATAACCTATGGCATTCCTACCATTCCAAGGATTCCCAGATGCCCCCCATTTCAGTGGTAAGGTAATCACTGAACTCCCACAGTTTCTAGATGACATTGAGTGCCTTGGAGTCTATGCCAACCTCTCAGGAAGTGAGAAATTCAAGGCTGCTATCTCAGTAAGCATTCTTGACTCACCTCTCTCTTCTCTGCTCTGTGCAACAGGAGTACCCTTGTATTCTCCTGTTAAGGAATGGATCAGAACAATTGATCAACTCATCCACATCAAGGCGGCTACTTTGCATGCTAAAATCAGATCACATCTGAGCAACATCTGATCCTTCTTCTTTTTGAGTGGATATGTTGCAAACTAACCAATCAGTTCATTGGTTAGCATCACAAATCACTTTAAAGTGTAAGTCAACATCAGTGTGCACCTATTTTCCATGCTCAACATAGACTTTGTGAATGCCTGCAATGATGTCTGTATCTCATTTTTTGATAATGTTGTTATTAAGATACTTCAGGTGGTACTTCTCAAAGATGTCAACCACTGCAGTGATTGGCTTACCTCTTTTCTCAATACCCAAGATTTGATCTTCAGGCAGCGCCACTTTGTGCCTTTCATCCAAAGATCTGCTTAAATTGTTCATTGAGTGACCTACTCTCACTTTCATTTCAGTCAAGCAAGTCTTCATCCACTCCAAATGACATGAAGCCCATATATTTGCATGTTTTCAGATTTCCAATGGGTAGATCACTGGGTAGATCTTGTAATAACATACATAAGTACTCCAGAACACTTGAAAACTTGTTTGGAGAAAGTAATTCTGCTGAGGGAGGTGCAATGTCAGAGAAAGTCAGTATATTATATAATTTGTACACTACAAACTGCTATTATCTACTGTAATCTATTGGTATGCCCACTGTGGGTAATCAATGGGTGCTCATTTATCAACCCATGAACATACCCATACCCACTGTGGTGGGTGGCTGTCAAATTATATAGTGTGGGCAGAGATACCCAATACTATACCTATCAGTACAACTATAGGTAAATCAATAGAAAGAATCTCCCCTCAGCCAGATACACAAGAGAGCAATCACAACTGAGATGAGTTAAGGAGAGTAAAGGGATTAAATGGTGAAATGATATATGTGCATCTAACTCCGGAGAACTCCAGTCCAGAGTTAAGTGGGAGTAAGCAAAGCATATTTGGAATAGCTCAAGATAAGAAAGGAATGGTTCAAAAGAAAAGAAACAAATCATATGATATGTGAAGAAATGCCAGTGGTACAATGCAATGAGACATTTTCTCAAAACAGATAAATGCAACTCCAGAGCAAATGGAGCAGAGGACATATGAAAAGAGGACAGAGTACCCTCAGAGTTGTACTGGAGTTGTACCAGATTTATATTTTGCCAGTGGCCACCCATGGTGCATATGGATCCAGTTACCCATGTGAATACCCATGCAGAACCCTAAAGGAAACTGAGACTTGGGAGGTGTTTACAGACAGGTGAATGATCACTCAGGCTGCTTCATGCACATCAATTTATATTTTCTCTGCAAGCTGTGATGTGCATTGTGACTGTGTCATGTGACATCTCCTGGTCCCTGGATGACTAGCAGGGCATCATTCTATGCTGGTGGATTGCTATCATGCATTCCACCAATTGGGATGTAAGCAGACTGGTTCCATACTGCACAGACTTATTTTTATCACATTTTCAACAGGTCAAATTTAGCCTCAAGTTTTCAACTAGTTATTAACCAGTTATTAACAGCTATTATCAACATCAGTGTAAAAAGACCAAGTTTTCAACCAAACCCTAGTGGTATTGCAAGGCAGGCTGGAGGACTTGGAGTAAAAAGTTGAATGTTTCGTGTAGTGACACCTTATGGCATTGCAAGTCTTCTAAGTCCAAGTGTTTTGCAATACTAGGAAAAGAGTGTCTTGCAAAATGGATGCATACACTATATGGTTACAGTCTTAGGTGCTAGTGTTGCCATGCAAGATTATACAGTAGTTATTCATTACCATGAGTTCTGCAATCATACACCTTCTATCCCTACCATTGCTTTTTGCAAGAAAACTACACCATAGCTTCATACTTCACACTGTCAATAGTGGGCAGTTACAACAAATAATGCAAATAAGCTCCAGGAGCTTGTGCACCACACGCCTCTCGCCTCCACCGGTATCACGAGGACGACGACGACGTGATTGAAACAACGCTACCGCCATATCCTCTTCCTCTTCGTCGTCGTCGTCTCGCGTCTTGCCCTTCGTCTCCCTGGACCACCCACGCCCCTCTCGCCCCCTCCCCAACATCACAATGACAATGACGGGAACAACGACGCGACGATTGCGACAAAGCAACCTCCATGTCATTGTGGTCGTCATCTCGCACCCAGCCACTCATCTCCCTGGACATGCGCGCCCATCTAGCAACTCCGGCTCATGGATTAACCCATGATGGGTGTGCGGGTTGTGCGGGTACGGGTTATGACGGATCGGGTGCGAGTTGATGTTGGTGCGCCCATGGGTAAAACCGGGCCCGTGCAGATCTCCGCGTCCGATGTGTCTCACCGTGAACATAGGAAGAAAGAACAAGAGCTCATCAGCGAGCGTGATCTTGCGGGTTTTCCCGCACCCCTACGTTGTGTAGATACCACTATTCCCGTAGTATTATCACTTGGAACCTTCTTCTTGGAGACTTCCTCGGCGATTCCATTTATGTGCATGTGACGGTGCACCTGTTTCTATGCCAGCGTGATTGTGCGTGGCTTTGGCACATCCGTACAATACGCTTCGTTACGTGGAGACCGCTGTTGCCATATTGCCACTTGGAGCCTTCCGCACCTGAGCTGCCAGTGTGCATGCATACGTGTTACTATAGAATAAGTGAGCGGCAGCAATAACTCACGTTCGGTTTTATACATGGCAGGTAAAGGTGCTTGTTGGCAGGAATCTATTTCATCCTTAACTCACTGACCCACTGACATCACCACGTACATCACATGTACTTCCACTTCTCTGCCCTTCTCCCCATCGCTGCCACTGTTGCAGTTGTTGCTGCCAGGCCGGGTGGCAGACATCATCTTCCTATGCCAATAGAACTGCCAGGGTATCACCCGACATCGAACTCGAAATCGCGGGGGGAACAATTTTGCCCAAGCGGAGGACAAGCCCAATGTTGTTTAATAGATGACTATCGTCGGCCAGAGATAATACGCTACCAGAATGGTGCCCGGTTTAGAGTGAGATTCGCCCATCATTCATAGCTTGGTATAGTCCACTCAACGACAGTGTGGCATGCAGGCTTGGAATAAAAACAGCTGCGTTCGAGCTACTTTGACTGCCGTACTACCGTGCTCAGATCAGGAAAACTTCCTATGTTGTTTTGTGAGTGACAACTGTGCATGTGACATAGAGCGAAACTGATACTACCCCTCACGAATAGAGAGACAATAAAGATGCTGCGGGACACATGATTGGCGGCTACCATCCGTTCTGCACACTAGCCTGGATCTAACAGACCAAACAGAAACAAGCCAGACACGGCCTCTATGCCGTGTAGTATACAATGCTGTAGAATCAACAACTTTGAATAAATAAGGAGTGATAGGATGGGAGAAATAAGACTGATCCCTGCCATTGTTCACCCCTCAATAGGTTGATATGAGCCCTGGCTCTCGCCTATAAATGTTTGCACAGCACTGGCATCATCTAGG
>JBBPTO010000865.1:0-21307 GCA_038094155.1 Pulveroboletus cf. aberrans | reverse complement strand
TATCTTTGTTTGTATGACCAAAGAAAGCCAAATATCATGTCATTTAATGGAGATTATATGTATCAGCACAAAAGTGAAAAAACCATTGCAATGGTATTGCTGTTTTGTAATGGCCATATCTCCGGCACCACGAGACAAAATCACGTGATATATGGACCGTTACGTAGCTAGGGGCTTGTACTATATTTAGTCTCACCAACACTAAGTAGGATTCCCACGGTTATAGCCAGTACACTACATACACTCCAAATGTAGCAAACATTGCAACAGTTGTTGAAGTCACTGTACATGTTCCTGGATGTATTTAAAGGTGATAGATGCTGTGATGTAATTAATAATGAAATTCATTTCCCCTCGAGATCAAGCTTCTAAGAAGCCCTACAAGGGTTGATCTCATCAATCTCAACTAACCCAAACTTGGTTACAAGAACTTTAGTCTCTATCTCGTTAAGCATTCTCAACTCAACACTCTCTTCTCTGCCCTGCACAACAGGAGTACCCTTGTACCCTCCTGTTAGATGGGGGATGCATGTGAGGGGTAAGGGGCAAGGGATGCTGTGTGCATGTGAAGCCCCTCCTTGGAGCACCAGTGTCATCGTCATCATGGTCACAGCAGCCATCCAGCCTGGCAGTCATGCTGGTGGTCACCCTGGAGGTTGCATCACCATCATGGCAATTGCACTGGTGGCCATCCTGCTTGTCATGTTGTTGTCATTGTCCCATTGTGGCCACTGTTATGACCACCCTGACATGCCATCGTCACTGCCATCATGATTGCGTATCATTTCCATACCATCATCAGGTTGGCTGTACTGTCATTGCATCACTGTTGCACACTGTGGTCACCATCCTGATCCCTGCATTGTATTTTTGTTGCTCTCAAGCCATGGTGGTCACCATCATCAGTGTTGTCGCCAGGCTGTTCCTATGAATGGGTGTGGATGGTGGCTGGACTAACCACTTACCTGGAGTTGAAGGACTGCATGCAAGTGGTGTTGAGGGCCAACAGGAATGGGTGAGAGGTGTTGTGTGAGTTGGCATGATGAATGTGACTGTTCTTGATGCCATGTGACAAAAAAAAAAAACCTAAGTCGCACACATTAGAGACTAAAATGTAGACTCACCTACACTTTCTAATGTAGTGCCAGTTACTGAGTTGTCCAAGACCACAGCCACAAGCCCTGCACAGAAAGATGCCATCTGTGTAGTCTGTGCAGGTCTTTGAAGGAAATGAGATCCTGTGAGCCCTGTCATGAAAAAGGCTGGTTTGCTGATGTAACGTTGTCCATCCAGATACAGAATCTTGAAGTGTCTCCTCTCCTCAAGCCCACCTCTTAGGAAGAAGATAATCCAAGTGTGAGAGATAAGCCAGATAGCATGCAGTTCTCCAGCACTATGATCACAAGCATGGTACAGCAACATTTATCAAGAACCAGCCATACATGCCATGGCAAGCCCACAGCTACTTTCATAACCAGACTTTGAGTCTTGTTATGATCAACCCCTTTTCTTATCATTTACATACACATGGGTATAAATCCCAACTTGGTCATTCTTTTCTTTTCATCACTGACTATGATACAATGACTCCCTGTCTGCTTCTATTGCATTTCATGTGATTCCAGTTGCCTTGTCAGCAACTCCATCCTTACTTGCCCTGAACCCACTCTATGCCTATATAAATTCCATTGTCCTGTACTTGCATTTCCCAAGCTGGACCTCCCCTTCATGTACCTCAATACACTGGGTCTTTGCTCCACTCCTAGTCCCTCACCTTAGTCCCTCATCAGGAACCTCCTTGCTCTTTGAGACTTTGTAGTGCTCTTGAGGCTACACTGTTCTAAGGAAATCTCTTGCCACCCAGAGACATTAGATCTTTGAGCAGTCCTCTCTTCAATGTTAGATGGTTGAGATAGAGCAAGCAGAAAGCCTTGTTCTCCCAGAATCCTTGTACCTCATCCTTGTAGAGTGGCTTGCCCCACTCTCCTTCATCCTTAGTACCCTAGACCCTCTTTAGGGGCTATGCCTATCTTTACCTGGGGTAGTTGTAACAAGTCTCCATTGGCTGGTCATGATAACCATTTGACCCTGAAGCAAAATGATTGGATCTGGCAGGCATGTCAAAAACTCTGATAGTACTTAGATCAATCTGTCAAAATGTGTGCACTATGAAGGGATAGAGATACCATAACTGTTAAAGTATAACTCCAGTACAACTCCAGTATAACTCCAAGGGTGCTCCACCCTCCTTTTGTACATCCTCCATTCTATTCACTCCAGAGTTGCATTTATCTGTTTTGGAATAAATGTCTTGTTCTATTGTATCATTTTTTAACATGTTGTACAATCTTCAAAAGTTGTATGACTTGTTCCTTTTTTTAGACCATTTCTTTCTCATCTTGAGCTATCTCAAATACGCTTTACTTACTCTTGCTTAACTCCAGACTGGAGTTCTCTGGAGTTAGATGTGCACATATAATTTTACTATTTAATTCCCATGTTCTCTTCAAACTCATCTCAGTTGTGATTGCTCTCTTGGGCATCTGGCTGAGTACTGGGCATCTTTACCCACACTATGGATATTAACACAAAGTACAACTCCTGACTCTGGAGTTTCTCAGAGTTGATTCCACAGCCAGTAACATCTTTTCTCCATTTGGACTTCTTATTTCCTATTCCAGACATTACATTGGAGTTTCATTGGAGTTCATGCACTCTGATCTCTGTCACTATTTAATGTGTCCACTTTTGTAATCCCTTCCTCAGTTGTTCTGCCACCACTGTGCAACAGCTGAGATTAGTCTTTTAGCTACATCTAGCTCTCATTTTACTTATGTTTGTAGTTAGGGTATCTCTACCCCTTCATAGTGCACAGATTTTGTTAGAAACCATCCTTGTGCAGAATTATCTGTTTGAAACAAGAAAATATCCAGTTGCATCTCTATACCAGGTTCTTTCTCAGGAGAGGTGCTCAGGATTTGTTTCCTCAACATGGGCAGTTGTTTTTAAATCATAGGTGGCATGTGCAGTGCATAAATTCATTAGAGAGCCAATACAGAGTGAAAGGATACCATCAGAGACTGCTTTATGACTGCAACCCATTAATGAAGCTCTCATAGAGTACATCATATACTCTATTCAGACAAGCAAACTTGATGCCTTGTGACTTGAAGTATGCCTTGAGTCTCAACCAGAGCCAATCATTGGCTTCAAATCCACCAACAAGAAATTCCCACTAGAACAAAAAACATCAGCAACTGTCTGTGTTCAATATTGAACACACCTGCAGTAATAGGTGTGGTGACATAGCCACATTGTTGTTTGAATGCATTGATGATAGCATGTATAGAATCATCAAACAGTCTGGTAATTTCTTCACTAGGGGCATGACAATGTGTTTTATATCAAAAGATAAATCAAACTGACTTAGATCTTGCTCTGAGAATCTCAAATTTCCAGCTCTAATGTCATGGGCCAAATCATACTTGCAATGACTGCCCACTTTGATATAAACTGGTTGCTCTGCATTAGACACATGCAGTTTTGTTGTCTGGTCAAATGTGTTTATAATGTCATCTATCATTTCAGGATTTGAATAACAAGAATTTCTTTACTCTGTGTAATAAATGCTGAACCTTGAAGATAATCTAAGACAATGGGTTAACTCTAGTGAATCATTAAAAAACAAGCTTTACATTCTGCAGACACAATCTCCTCAAATGAAGTAAATTTGAACTTCATCAAATACATGGTTATGTTGATGGTACAACCACCAGCATCAATGTCAACAACACCCTCACTTTCAGGCTTGGACATCTCTGCAGTCAACAAGTCCTGCACACAAAAATGGAGAGCAGCTTCACCCTCTGGGAGGAAGTGCACACAAATGGCTTGTTCAGCAGCCTGAGTCCTGGAAACAAGTCCAGCATGCTCAATTGCAAGCCACATCATCTCCTGCTGTGACTCCCAGCCATTTGAATGTGTAAAGACATACTGAATCTGTTTCTCAACAGATTTCCACATGTAGTCAAGGCAGGATTCTTGAATGTAAATCTTGGCACAGTGATGAAGATACTGGATAAAATCTGTTAGGACATTGATGATGGGTTTTTTTTGGCACATGGAAGTGGTGGAATGTCATCATTCCTGATTTGACCTGCCAACTGATGTTTAGGGAATGGGTGAAGTTTCCACCTACCAGTAACATGTGTGAGCACTCCAAGAAAATTTGTTTGGTCAATGGCTGACCATTCTACCTTGACCCATCCTTCAGTCACTGTCTTCTTGGTCACATTGTCCTTAAGTGCCTCATAGCCAACTGCTTTGGGATCACCTCCAGGATCATAGCACAGGATAGCAGGCATTCTGAAGTCACCTGCTTGCCCCTGTCCAGGATATCTAATTCCAGGTAAGGCAGATTATCATGCCAATGGAAAGTGATTGAAGTCACTTCAAGACCACCTGTGATTCAGAGATCTTCACTGGCTGCAAGATACAGAATGATATACCACCATAAGTAGTACCAATGCCAAATACAATGACAAGTTGGGATGTTGATCCAGTGTATGGTTTTTGTTCTAGCTTTAGCATGGTTCCTGGATGTGTCAAGGACAGTCAGGGAGGGGTTTGTGGTAAGGATCCTACAGTGGCACTGAGAATCATAGGGGTTATTTGTATATTTATTGGTCAGCAGTGGCTCAGAGCTCCCCCTGGCTAGTAGTGCCCAAAATGAGGCTTACCTAAAGTGTGATAAAATGAGCTGGCTTGGTAGTTGATGACACTCACCCACAGGCAATTCCATGCAATCGCCACTGACACTGAAACTTGCCTGTTGTTATATGCCAATGCAACCACTTGAAAGCTGCCCCAGAAAACCGTCTTGTCAGAACAAACACTTGCATGTTGCCAACCATCACCAAAATGGATCCTGCTCATCCCCAGGAATTCCTCACACATGTCACCTCTTATCGTCTCTGTTCATACTCACATGCTTCTGTCAGTTCCTCTGTGCACATGTAGACAATGACAATACTTGGCTCCATGCCTTTCTTGCCCAGTTCCTTGGCATTGGTCCCAAGCATGAAGTAGAGAACTAGTCCATCCTGCTTTTTCAGTGGATGGAATATATCTGGCACAGGGAGTTTATCCTTTGTTATATCATCTGATGGTATGTTTCTCTCCCTGCAACTTACATGCATGACTGGACTGTTTACCAGATGCTGGAAGTGCTCCAATAACCTGAACATCACCCATGCACCCCATGACTGGTCCATCGGTGGGGTCCACCTCATATTGGAACACAGCCTCCTCACATCTCCCTCCAATATGGCATTGTCATATGGTTGATCTCTCTCAATGGAAAGGTCTTGAAGGGCTACATTGATGCCTCTGGGACTGTCATGGGCATTGGAAACCCCAAAGTCAAATTCATCCCAGACATAGCGACCAAGTTTATCTGATAAGATGTCAACAAACAACATGAAGGCACCATACCACAGATTGTTCCTGACTCAGATTCTGGCACCTTTTTGTCAGCCAGTGCTGATGGGCATATCAAGCTGTGGGATACCAAGATGCTTCAGTTCCTATGGACTACCAGTAAACACCAACAGTCACTTGTCACAGACCCGTTCATCAGCATTGCAGGGAGCCTTGCTGATGGTTTAATTACTGGCACACTAAAGAGTGGGGACATCCTGCTCTGTGACTTGCATGCATTGTAGAGTGGTCCACATCTGCTTGAAATGCCAAATCTGGATACCTGCACTCATTTGCCCTGAAAATCCCCATTCAGCCACATAAAGGATAAGGCAGAGCAGAAACCAGATCATGAAACTATGGCTATATCACACTACAGGCTCAATGGTGTCATTCTTCATCCAGTATGCCAATCACCTGCATGTCTACCACATCAATTTGATACCCAATTTCAAGATGTGAACATCTCTTTTGGCAAATCTTCCTTTGGCAATATCTCCAGTGTAGAACCTATCATTTCCACTAACTCTTGTGACAATACCATGATCATTGTCAGTAATCTGCTTGGCTTCATCAGCATCTATGACACCAATGTTACTTTCCAGACAGCCATGCCTTCTGTCCACAGACTTGAGGTGTCTACACATGGTGCAGTGATGGGGATCTCTTGGAGTCCCATCGTTTTTGCTACTGGTTTCACTTGTGGAATGATCATTGTCTGAGACTCATTGACATTAGATCCTGTCTGCTACTTCATGAATCCTTCATCCCAACTGGCACCTGGACAGGATTGGAGCAGTGTTAGTCACATCCTGGCAGACAAGGACCTCGTGGTGATCATTGTTGGGAACTGTGTGATAACATGGAAGGTTGGGCTGGTCAAAGGCCATGAGCATCAATACAAGAAGCCCAAGCATGCTAACACAAAGGCAAATGTCACCACCAAGGGACACCATAAGTGTCAACCTCATCTGTCTTGACCTGCCCTTAGTACGAAATGTACAAGGGCATTGCTGAGTCCTGCAGGGAACTCGAGTACAAAAGAGAGCAGACAAAGTGCATATATGGCCACAAGTGTGAGCAACAGTCAACGTTGGATGTGCTTGATCTCTCAGAGCTGGAAGCAGTCGAGTACATTCTGATGCTCTTCCACAAACAGTCTTTGATGAGAGTATTTGAAGGTGACTTTGATGATCTGCTGCATACTCTGACATTCTTCCAGTCAAGGTCCATGCCATCCATGCCAGCTCCCCATTCCAGTGAACATCAGCATCCCCATGTCATGCTCCCAGGCTTGAATGAGAAAGTACAAGTGTTGCCACCATTCATGCCTGAGCTGATGGAAGCTGGCAATAGCATCAGCCCACTCTGATCTCTCATGATCAGATCTGTGCAGCTGAGCCCCTGGTCAGCAAAATGCTCATGCCCTTATCCAAACTTGGTACTCTTGGACTGCCAAGAGAAAGTGCCAAAAGTGAGCACATGGATGTAAGGCATGACTAAGAGGTTGTTGCTCCAGCTGATCCTCAAGTCACAATTAGAACAGTCAAAAAAGTAGTTTAAGTAAAATAATGCTTTGTGTTACAATGCAACCACAGCTTTGCAACCCCAATATGCCCAACTGGGCCATACTGCTATACAACAGTCATCTAGTCATGGCTGAACATCATTCATGTAACTGTCAACATGAGACAATGGCACAAGGCCCAACATCAACAGGTTTGGTGCCACGTTGTCATCCTTCCAGTCTTGCTCTTCAATCATGTTACGGCTGACCTGGGTGAGGGCAGATGTAGAACTGTTGGGTCTTTGGTCTTAACTGTGGACAAGGAGGTGACAGAGCTTGATGATTGCAAGGCGTCTACAAGGAGCCTACCTACTAACAAGGCTTGGTGACAAGGGGTGCTACCAAACTAACAGTGGCCAAGGTACTACTGAGTGAATGGTGGACAAGGGGTCTGCCTACAATTGAGGACAGACAATGAGGACTTCCAAGTTAATGGTGGTGACAGAGGAGACCTCTAGGTGAGGTTGATGATGAAGACTTCTCACTTAAGGGTGGTTTAAAGTGACAAGGAGCAAGAAGGTATTAAGGCTACCCTTGGGCCTGTATTGTGGAGTGGGAGTACTGATGTATTCCAGCAGTGATGAGGGTACAAGGTAGAAAATGGTAAGACTAGACTGAGGAGCATAGGTGTGATGACGTGGGTTTATATACATAAAGAAGTTCAGGGTAGGCATAGAACATGAAGGAATATGGTGGAAGGAATCACTGATGGAACAAGTGAAGTGGAATCGCATGGAATGCGATGGAAGTGGACGGTGAGTCATGGTATCATAGTCAGCAATGAAAAGAAATGAATGTCCAAGTTGGGACTTATATCCATGCATATGTAAGCGTTAAGTCAAAGGAAAAGTGTAGTCCAAGGTAAATCATAACAGATTGTTCAAGTTGTGTTGTTCTCATAGAGTGTCAGCATCTGCTTGACAGTCCCCTTGCATTGTGTCCACGGCACACACATCAGCTTCACAGGCTGTTGCATGGAGATAATGGTGTCCTCATTCTTCGGGTGTGCCTGCATCATGATGGCCTTGCCTGAAAAGAGATCCTTGATGAATGGGTTGGCCAAGCTGGCCCCTTCCATGGTATCACCAGCACTGGAGCCACAGAGGAGCAAGATGAAGTCAGGGTTGAGAGAGTCAAGGTTCTGCTCAAGGAAGCCCTCAGAGGAGTACAACACAGGGCCATTGAAGTGGTTGATGGTGAAAGTGGGAAATCCCAAGCAATCAATTGGCCCAACCTTGAACAACAAGTGGTTGCCCCAGCACTTGCCAAAGGCTTTCACCATCATGTGGTCCATCTTCTTGTGTGACTAACTTCCATGATGTGGATCAGTCCACTGGGCTTGTTCTGCAGAATCCAAACACACTCAGCATTGTCAAAGTAGGGAATGGGGGGAATGAAATGAGAGATGCCCTTGGTCTCATACTTGTTGACATGCGACTCAAAGATGCATTTCTGGATGAAATTCTGCAGACACTCATTGGTGAAGTTGATGCAGAATTGGTCAAAGGAGTTGGGGCAGCTGGTCATGTTCTGCATGCTAGGGAGGCCAATTATACCAATGAACATGTCGAAGTCATTGCAGCAGAGGCATTGGTTGATGTGTTTGTTCAGCCAGGTGAAAAGAAGGGAGTACAGTTGACTCCCTTGTAACCCATACCCCATGTAATGCATACTCCCTCTTAACCCATAGCTTTTTCCATCCACCAACTTGGTTCACAGTAAATTTTAGACACACCCCATATCCCATAACCCATAGCAATTTTGGGACATGATAACCCATAGTTTTAGGGGGATTTTTCAAATTGGATGATCATGTTATATAATGAGTCACAAATTTTTCCTAAAGGAATAACCCAAGAGTTTGACTTTCTCATCCACCTCTGACAGGCAGCAATCTGGTGTAAAAGGAAAAAAGAATAGATTGACATTTTTGCAAGGTAATTTTTCTGGCCACATTGTTCCTGACACCCTCACCAGCATCCATGTTGAAAATTTTGCACCAAACTTGACCATGCATGTTCAACAAATGATCAAGGCATTATCTGTTGCTTCAAAGTGCATTATCAGGCCAGATTTATTCATTGCACAGTTGACTGCTATGAGGCTAACATGACTCCATCAAAGATCTATGTCATCAACCAGCTTGAAGCAATGTGTCTTGCTGATAAAGCATGGAAGAAGGTGGACACCACTACCATCCAGAACTGTTGGCGCAAATCTGGCATCCTACCTGACATGCTAATGAACTTGGCAGATGGACCTGCAATTCAACCATTCATTTCCATCTCCTCCCTCATCAACACCACTGAACCAGAAACTCCCAACGACCCAATTTCACAGGCTGAGAGTGCAGTTGAACACACACTGGACAATCTTGAGAAGACTGGTGATCTCCAGTGCATGAACCAGATGAATCTTGCAGAGCTGCTCAATCCAGCTATCAAGGCTCAGAATCTTTTTGATGCAATGGATGAGGACATTTATGATGCTGTGATGGATGTGAAGAAATTGTGCAAGAGTTTAGCACACAGAGCAGATGAAGGCTCAGGTACCTGTAGAACTCTGTTAATCCTCTCTTACTGAGGTAACCTGTATGTCCTCAGTAAGTCACTGAGGGCTAAGTAAACTAGCTATTGTCCGATGTAGGTAGCTTATGTAAGCTACCAAATTCATCTATGTGAAATATGTCCAACAGTACCATGGCTGTTGAGGACATTCTGACATCTGCTGAGGCCCTTCATGCAGTATTGGTGTTGAAAAAAATACATGAAGGCAATTGATACATGTCAAAATGTACCTCCTCTGACCTCCGGCCTCCTCTGAGGTTCATTGTCACAACTTCAAGGTTGACATGTGCTGATGCTGCCATCTCTGCTCCAGGGCATCTCAGAGTTGGAGTTTTCACTCAGTAAGGTCCTCTTCTCCTTTCGGACCTTATACTTCCTATTTCGGACATGATATCGGAGTTACATCGGAGTTTATATGCTCAATCTCTGTCACTATTTTAATCCATTTTTCTTGACTCACTCCCTCAGTTGTCCTGCCACTAGTGTGCACAACTGAGGTGAGTTTTTCAGCTACATTATACTACTCTGGTCACTTATGTTTGTAGTCTGGGCCTCTTTGCCCCTCCATAGTGCACAGAATTTGACAATACATCTTTCACTCACAGGGTAGAGGCAACACTGGGTACATTTGAATGGGAGATGCATGCAATAGGAATGCAGGGTATGAAGGATACCAAGCTAGCTAATTATTTTACTTGTAAATAGTGCTAATGATACTACAATCAATAATCATCATTTTTGTTCCAATCTCAGTGAGTCTTTCACAAACCCATACCTCCTCATAACCCATACCTTATGGCTTCCACTGAGGGGGTATGGGTTACAAGAGAGTTGACTGTAGATGGTCTTGGCAAGGTTGTCATGGTTGTCAGAGGTGCCATCAGTGTTGAGGAAGACTGTGCAAAGCTCCTTCTTGACAAGCTTGGTCTTGTAGGCCAGTGTGTTCTCAAGAGCAGAAGGCTGGATACCAAGAAACTCGCCATGGAGTAATTTTCCAGCAATGCTATGGTGACATCTTCTGAGTTCAATATAACAATGTCCCAGTCCAGGATGGGTGTGTAAATGACATCATCTGTACAATGGTGGTGAGTGAGTACTAATAGTTGGTGTGCAGTGCACAAAGAGAATACATACCATCTAACATGAAAAAGAAGCTTTAGCCTTCAGTTAAGCTGCAATCTTGAAAGAGTGATGATCTGCAAACTTGTTAACATAAAAGGAGTTGAACACATCATGTGAATGATATGGCTTTATTTTGAGCGGGACAGAATGAGTGCCATAGATGGGTATTAGATGTGCTGCACAGTATATCGAATCAATGTGGACAATTGCATAGTTGGGGTCTATGGTTTGGAAGAGTGGCTGGGCAAACAATCCACATTCCAGTGAGCTCATCAGTCTCCTCACCAAGCTTATCAAACCAGTGAATCACTGCACAAGGGTAAGTAGTACCCTTATAGATGAACAAGAAAAAACAAAAACATGGGCTATTTCATACCCACCCATTCCATCCGCATCTGGATCTGTTCCAATGAACACACAGTCATAGCATGGGCCCTCACCCCTCCACATTGTACAGGATCAGATGTACTCCTTGTGCATCCCACCAGTCCCACTCAAATCACTGGGTGCATAAAATAAAGAGGACACTGTAGGAAAGTACAGTTTCCTACAGTGATATCCGGTCATCCCTAGCCATCTCTAGTCCATATCCTGTGCTCTAGTCAATCTGAGACCGCTCTGTGCTGCCGCCAATCCTGATCTGAGTTGATCTGGTAGTTGTCTGAAGGTCAGTTTTTGATCTGTCTACAGTTTATCTACAGTTTTCTTTCAATTTGATGTACCGGACCCGGACCCATGTGCACAGAATACCCATCCAGTCCACCGGATACCGGATTCCCACACATCGGATCACTTTCTTGTACACCAGATCCATTCCTTTAGAGTCGAGTAGTCCTTTTTCGTGTTTCTCTTGTTATATATCATTTGGGTATGCCCAAATTAGGATGTAACACCCCTACCATCACCATGCAAGCCATCTAGTTCCATCTACTACCTATTTTAAGCCAGAAGTCCAGTCCTCCCTTCTTTTCCTTCACTTCAGTCCAAGTCCTGCAAGCCCATAGTTGATTTCCTAGCCCTACTGAACAGGGGGAAGCCAGACTCAGTTTTCCAGTGTCCTGTGGACAATCAGTGAGCCATCCTTTTAGTCCTCTTTCATTCTCTTTGCAATCCCCTGGGTTGAGATCTACACTCACACCCTACTTATTTGCTTAGGACTACATTCCGAGTCCTTTAGCTACTTTACAATGCAGAATTAAACACTGATACCAGCCCATCATAGTAGGGCAGTTTGAAGTGAGGAACAGATGTGATATCATGGTCATCATGAGGATTTAGGTGCTCGAATAGAAAGCATTGGAGGAGGATTGGAAGGTCAGGAATAGCAATCTCTATAGTTAAAGCAGACACAGTTCTTGCACATTTCACTTCTATAAAGCAGCTATGTAAGTAAAATAACTTCCAGATAAGAGATATATGAGAACTTACATTGAGTTCATGAGAGCTCAACATGTGCCACATGTGTGATAGTTATGCCATGGTCTGTCTCCCCATCCTCCACATCTCTGTCGGGCGTAACAGTGGCATCATGGTTGTCCCTCAACATAGCAGGTGACATCTGAGCTGCAGTAGTTGAAAAATTAGCTGTTGAGTAGGTTGACTAGCCACATATGTACCTATTAAGCAAAGAGCCCTTGACAGACATGTTCTGCTGAGCATGCCATGGCTGGCAAAGTTGGTATGTGCAGAGAGCTTGTCAAGTCACTGGTTAGCAACAAGTATTTGGCCAAGGGCATTGTACTTGTTTGACCAGCAGTATGGTTTCTTTACTGCAGTGATGTGCTTGTTCCCTGTTATTGAGGAGCAGAGACCATTTGGGGCACCAAAGAGTCAGATGAGTTCAGAGCAGTGCCTCATAGAATGCTGGAAGGGGAGTGAAAAGGTAGAAACTACACCCATTCTCTTGAAAACTTCCCAGTAGTGGTGGAAGCATTGCATCACTGTGTCAATGCTATGCAGTGTAGAGTCTGTAATGACATTCCAACAGACAAGATAACAGAATTCAGTAAATGCATGGACGGTCTGCACAACGACATCTGGGACATAACCTTCTATTGCCACAATGGAAACCTTAGGGACCCAGTCATTATGACAAATAAAAATGTGTGAATGATGGTTCAGTAAGGAGACGAACCTTCATCAGTGCTTTGGAATCATTACCAGTTCATTGCTTGAATCCTCGGCCCTGTGGAAAGCAATGGAGACCAGCAAAAGATGCTACAGCTGCAATACTATTGGACATTATTCAGTGATATACAACAGAAATAATAATATGAACTGTCTGTCAATATCATCCATAATATGTTCTGCTTGTCATGTCGACCTTGATGATCAAAGAATGTATTTTTCAATCCAGTCTACCAAATGATGTTTGAACATTCCCTTTATGAGCTGATGGAGGATGTCTGGAGCAATGAGTTCGTGTATATCAGCAAGAGGGAAGTCATTGGTAAATGGCTAGCATTAGATATGGTTAATTACTAATATCACCACATAGTCTAGTAGAGGTGGGATATGTACAACAAGGTTGCCAACAGTACCAAATTTGTCCCACATTTCATCCAATGTTGCATTTTGAAATAAGGTTTTGGTCAACCACTGGCAACAGTTTAGAGTATCTGGGTCCAGATCAAGTGTGCCATGCATTGCAGTACAGCTGCACCATGAGCATCAGCACTCATGTCCACATGAACCTCATTATGGAGAAGAGTAGACTCACCATGCACACCAACCATGAACAATGCAGGCCAACAACACCTGCTCCTCATAGTCAGCAATGTATGGACCAAGCCCATATATTGTCTTTTAGAAATGTCCATCACCATAACAGACAATCTTGGGTGTTGTCATCACTGGTTTCAAGCTTTGAAGGATTGTAGACAATGAGTTGTGAAAAAGTTGGTGGAGGAACATTCAAAATTCCACATATGAGGAATGTTCTCTTGTTGCTAGGTATACATTGGAAAATGTTGGTATGATATTTATTTAAAGGCAGGTTCAGGATACAAACTCACTTTTCGGTATGGCAAGAAATCCAATAACCACAATGGCATCTTGATGTGCACGGCAAACAGTGTTGTGAACATTACTAATCAACATGCAGAGTGGATAGTACTTGTTATTGCCAGTTGCGACAGATACCATAGTCTTGTCACTTCCTAGAATTATGGGAATGAATGTTGAACCATGGGTCACTGGATCATCAGCTATTTTATCCTAGGTTACAGTGGTAAGGCAGGCAATCAAATGTAATATGATGAATAACTTACTACATGGAGTCATGTTCAATCTCCAGACCTAAAATCTTGATACTGTCATTCACCATTGTCAACACAGTATTCTTGATATGGAGTCAATCGAGTCTTTGAAGTCTGGGTTTGCAAGCATGTTATGAATGCAAGCAAGCAGATCATGAAACCAAACATCAAATGTTTGGTCTATCCATGGTGGGCGGTTCAACAAAGGCTGATTATCTGAGTACTTGACTGAAAACTTTGACCATTTTTTGCCTGCCAATGGAGTATTGTCAATAACATTATACAGATGCTTTGCACTCATGAACAGTGGCACCTTCAGCTCCAGATTATGAGGATCTGCCTCCATTAGAGAGGCTGCCCATAAATTCATGAGTGCATTGATCTGTTTCACACTCATCTCGGCCCTTCAGTAGAGTAAGTCCACCATTTCAAACCGGATATGACTTGCATATGGAGTCCAGTCCTCATTAGGGGTAGGATGAGGTGAAGGAGGGGGTGCATCAGATGGAAGTACATGTCCATGCAGATCACAAGGTCATTCTAAAGATATTGAAATTCATCAGAAGCAATTCAGATAGAAAATATACTACTACCATCTAAATATGGGTGAATTACTCAGCGCAAAGTGCTGTTCATTCTTAAATCCTCACAGGCTCATCGCCTTGAATCAAGCTTATGGAGATCTTTATCTTCAAGTTCCACTCCAGATGAACCAGGTAAAGGGTTGGGATTTATTGAAGGGCTGAAAGGCAGTGATGGTGATGAAGTCCTCAGGGGTTGGAGAATTACTGGATGTGATGCCAAACAGTGCTTAGTCTGACCAGCAGCAGTTTTGAACCTGCGGTTACATCCAGGGTGCTCACATTGGAGTTGCAAGGTGACATTCACAGCATGTAGCTTATTCCTGTCAGGGACCATCACAATGCTCGAGATATGGCCAGCTATTGCTTTGGGGACTTGAAATTCAGGAAAAAGTGAAGTGAAGTTCATTAGGTTGTTTGTTTGCACATAGTGTGGCCAGACTTACAAAATTTCAGTGTTGCAATTTACTATCTCTCACCTACACATTTCTCAACTCCAGGCTTCTGAGTCCTCATCCTTCAATAATCCTCTTTACCTACAATGAGTTCACAACATGTTACTTGAGCAAAGAATGCAAAAACTCACCCAGGAGCTGTTGTCCTTGCCACACAGGGCAAATGATGGACCAAAGCTGAAAAGCAGGCTGATGATAGTCATGCAGCAGCAGAGTGAGCAACAGCTGAGAAAGCCAAACAAGAATGTGTTGTCAACATTGCCAAGATGGTTATGGAGCTGTGAGCAAAGGACCAGGTGGTTACTAGTACACCAGTAAGTTGCACTGACATATTTTCCATCCATCATCTTACATATGCTGTCCTTGAAGGCAAGCCAAGAAGGACCTGCCAGTGGTGGAAAAGGCACATGCGACCATGCCAGTAGTGTCGCAGGCAATGAGCCACAAGGTCTGCAATACCCTAGTATGGTGTTTTAGACTTTGAATACTACTATAGCAGAATGAGAGCTCACTGAGTTTATAGGTGGCAAGTATCCAGCCAGCATATTCAATGACCATAACAGTACCATGGCAGCCACAAGAATAAAATTGAGGAGGGGAAAGACATTACTCAAGATAATGATCAATCAAGCTGGAAAGATGATCAGCGATGAGGCCTCACAGTGTGGGTTCAACTGTAAATCAAACTTGCCACAACTGCCAAAGTAAGTACTTCACTCCACTGACTCATCATTCAACCATGTTACTTCTTACTGAGTCTACATTGTCATTCATCAACCTGTTGATCTCTGACTATGAATCCATTAGGAAGAAATCTCTTTCTGGCACTGTCAAGGGTTGGGCTGCACATGTGCATGAGAAAACATCGCAAGGACCATCAAAAGCTTCATCAAAAAGTATGCCAACCTTGGTCTCAACACTTAGCAGTCTATCCAGCCAGGCAACAATGAGTATGTTGGCTACTACACAGTCTTCAGAGATGGGTTCTGCTGGTATTGTAACCCAGTTTAGCAGCTTTGCTCTCGATTGCAACAATGATGACTGGGATAATGAGGAGCAAGCAGCACTGCATCTTGGGAATAACAACACTGCAATAGTGAGTGTTTCATACTATTACCTTCTTGTTCATCACATAGCAAACCTATTCATAGATTATTCCCTTCTCCGAGTCTGGGAAAACTCAGAAGGTGACCCCATGAGATGGATCCCATACCTGAGAGTCAACTTCCTTCTTGGTATGACATGGATCTTGTGCCACCACAGTATGCTCGATCCTGTGCTCATGCACCCTCTGGTGCAGGCAAGAGAACAATCAAAGAGGTTTCTGACAGCAAGCCTGAAGAGGACATAGTATCCAATACTAGTGACATGCAGGTTGATACTAATGCATCACATGAGTTAAGGACAACATTCAGTGAATCCTTTTTCAATGTCTCTACATTCTCACACTTAGTTGATATTACAACAGACCTCCATTGATGTCATTTTTACAGATGATACCCAGCCAGCACTGAAAAAGGCTAAAACAGAGCCTGTGGATGAGGCTCAGGCTGAAACAGACACTGCCACAACCTTGCTCAGTGACAGCAGGAAGACTCAGATGGCATGTAACAAGTCCTGCAGTGGTTACAAGAATAGTGACCTCCCCATTCCTGCTGATTCAACATGGGCCAATGCATTCATATTCTCTGGGCTGGGGGGCAGTCAAATATTTGGTCAATTCCTGATGAGACCCTCACAGCCACACTTCACCAGATCTTTTCTGCTGTTTACCCTTATGTTCACTATGAAGTGACAATTTCCAGTGCAGTATTTGGGGTGGTATGTAACTCATTTTCTCATTATCTCATTATGCTTTACTGAAACATGCATAGGTATGGCAGTGCTTGCTTGAATGGCAGAGTGGATTCAGTTCTACAGCCCTTGTTATGGTCATTCACTTCTTTTGGGAAATCATCAAGAATACAACCGAGACAGAGGATGAGAAAGCAGTGATCCAAGAAACTGTGGAACACCTGATTTCTCCCCCTCATTTTCCATTCACATATGAAGACTGTGATAACCTGGATCCTACTCACAACTTTCATTTGGACTTCATCCTCAGACTCATTGCAACTGCCCATTTGAGCAAGACTTTCAATGCCATCAACATTGAAGCCATAGGAACTGCATGGCTGAAAGGAGGTTTTGGCATGAAGAGTGTTGTTGCTCTTGCAGCTGCCACAGTAAAATTTTCTTGCCCTGCCAGTCTTTGACATGATGTACTGACTTTGTTATCAAAGCTCAAGCATGCATTTGTCCTCATTCATGATGGTGCCATTGATATCTGAGCTGCCATGAAGGAAATGGTGAAGAAGAAGGGAAAGATCACGCTACCATGGACACTCAACAAAGCGACTGGAAATATGACCAAAGGCATGTATATGTTCACTATCGGTAACTGGGGCAGCGAAACGCAGTTGTATACCACTGCACTTATCAAGAAGGGGCCTGAAAATATGGCTGACATCATTGACTCTGCAAACACATTGCTTGACCATGCTCCCACCAATCACAGCCTCTCCAACAATAATAGCATTGATCCTTGCACTTTACTTTGGTACTCGTTTGAAAATGTTTGTCTGTATGAAGCTGACTGATGATTTTCTACTAGATTCTTCATGCAGTACACCATCATCGAGTCTCTGTCATCCATTCCTGCCACTCCTCTTGGCTTTTTCCCAGTCCATCCACTCATTCCCAATATCCATTAAAACCCAGTTCACTCATTTTATCTGCTTT
Source organism: Pulveroboletus cf. aberrans (assembly GCA_038094155.1). Taxonomy (NCBI): domain Eukaryota; kingdom Fungi; phylum Basidiomycota; class Agaricomycetes; order Boletales; family Boletaceae; genus Pulveroboletus; species Pulveroboletus cf. aberrans. The sequence continues at coordinate 3,499 of JBBPTO010000865.1, read as the reverse complement.
TTTTCTGCTAATTTTTAACCATTTAATCCGATACTTTTGTACCTATTCTATTTTCACAATGGACAGCATGGAGCATCCTGAGTGTTTTTCCCCACTTTCTCCCATTGAAGTAATCTATCCCAAGTGTGAAAAGGGCAGTGAAAGTGTGGTGAAAGTGTGGTACAAGGCAGGTTTAAGAAATCGAGTGGCACTGTGCCACTTGTTCAGACCCACACTTATTCCCTCTTAGACCAGGGACCAAGTGGGAAAAGTGCCATAAAAGGGCAGATAAGGACATGAACAAATTTCTGATGCCATCACATGCAGCACTTCATCATCCTGTTACGTTTTATCCTGGACTACATTTCTTTCCTTGACTTAACACTTACATACGCATGGGTATAAGTCCCAATTTGGACATTCGTTTCTTTTCATCGCTGACCACAATACCTTGACTCACCATCCGTTCCAATCGCACTTCATGTGATCTTATCTCACTTGCTCAGTCAGCGATTCCTTCCATAGTATTCCTCCACATTCCATGCCCGCCCTGAATTCCTTTATGTATATAAACCCACTTCATCGCACTTATGCTCCTCAGTCTAGTCTTACCATGTCTTACCTCCTCTGTACCATCACCAGAATACATCGTTGATCCCACTCTCCGATACAGGCACGAGGGTAGCCTTAGATATCCTCTCACTCTTTGTTGACAACCCTTAATCGGGAAGTCTCCATCGTCAACCTTGTCCCTGAGGTCTCTTTGCCATGACCACTCATGCAGGAGTTACCACCATTAACTTGGTAGTCTTTGTCGTCTGTCCTCAATTGTAGGCAGACTCCCTTGTCCACCGTTAACTCGGAAGTCCTTGGCCGCCGTTAGCTTGGTAGCAACCCCTGTCACCAAACCTTGCTAGTAGGTAGGTTCCTTGTAGACATCTTGCAATCATCAAGCTCCATCGCTCTTCATCCACGGTTTAAAGACTGCAGTCCCAATGGTTCTACGCCCGCCCCTCCCAGGTCGGCCGTAACACATCCCCCCTAAACCATTTCCTGCCCATCAGTGCTAGCTTGTCCTCAATGTTGAGTTCAAATGGGGGAGCCCAGAGCAGTTCCACTTGGTATGGAGCATCCCATTGAAATTCCACCCACCCTTGCCTGGCACATCATCGTCACATTCACACATCATTAGCTCTGTGATGGCACAACCGCATGTGTCACTATCAGCAGACATTGCTTGGCACAGAGAGGTGCCAGAGATAGAGACAAATGATGATTTGAAATTAGCCATTGAACTGAGCCTCGCAGGGGCACAAAGCAAGGGGAGAATGTGTGATCATATGCAGTAGGATCATGATAGATTTTTGTTTTGTTTCCTTTGAATAGAATTCTTGCTCATCATGGACAGGAGAGATGAAACTGGCTACAATCAAACAATCCTCCAGTCAGTCATGACATGCATGATACACCCTGTCCCCACAATCTCTCTTTTTTTTTAGACAAGTGATATTATCAGATAGTGACTGACTGGTCTAGTTCTACTTGATACACTATGGTAAAGGCACCTGGGTGAGCTTCGGTCTGAGGGAAAATGCTCTTATGCATGCCCTGTTGTCACAGGGTGTGTGGGACTCTGTGAGTTGTCAGTTGCCCCCAGTGATGGCAGGGGGGCTGTACAACATGATACCCACTAAAACCTCTATTTTCATTTCCCACATCAGGAATTTAGCATTTCGCTTATTCAAACTTAGTCATACTTATTTTGCCAAATAAGTTCATTCAATGCAAACCTTCTGCTTGTTTTTAGCTTAAATCAGACTTGGATGACATTAAAATATGCTCTCGATCATTGCACAATATAGTCTAATAAGCCAATATACAACCAGTAAAAAGTAAATTAAGTGCAGTCAATGCAAAATGAAGAAAAAGCAATCTGAGCATGAAAGCAACCCATGCATGCACAACAAACAGATAGCACTAGCATGCAGCTCAGTAGCATCAGCATAAAACATCACAAAAGTGAGACATCAGAATGGCAAAATGCAGCAATAAAGATGCTGATAGAGAATGAGATCCAACCAACATATCCGAAGGGTATCTTCCACCTGCAAGTGGAAACAGTGTGGATGGTGTGCACAGATTAAAATGATAAATCCTGTAAACATTTTCTCAGCGATCCTTTCAGCGATGGCAAAACAAAAAAAAATGTACAGAGGCATGCATGAAGATCTGGCTTGTCAGCCCCTCTGATGCAACTGGTATCAGCATCAACATTTGCACAAGGTGGAGCATGAGGACAGACAGGAGGAGGCTTAAAAGAGTGAGCCTCAGCCTCTTGTGACCAAGTGCTCAAGTCCCTTCTTGGCTGCTTTCCTTTCTGCTACATGAGCTACCTTTGCTTGCAGGTCATCAGCAGCCTTATCTGCCTTAGTACATCTCTTTTCTAAGGTTTGAGAATGTCAGCCAGATGTTTGTCAACATTAGATGGTTGAGTGCAGTGGGGAGTGGCCTGTGGAGCATTCTGAAGAGCCTGAGGCTCCTGGCTGGTGGTGTCAGCCATTAGGAACAATGACTAGAGCAAGATGGGGACCAGGAAATTTTCTGGGGGCTGGACTGACAGGACAATGGCAATGCCCCATGTATTTGTAGGTCGGCACCCTGACTGCAAATAAATCCACACTGAGTTGAACCGATGTGCTAGGCTCTGACAGTAAGAATTTTTTACAATGCTCTAATCCCCTTTTTTTAACAATCAAACCCCATGCAAACAGGTACTGACACACTATTTCTGTGCACCCATCTGGGGTTGCTACTTCTGGTCTATCCAAGGTCGTGACCTCTGAGTTCCAGTGTAAATGAGCTGGACAACAAGCACACGTGCATGGATCCTTTGAAGTGCAGGCCACCATCTCCTCCAGGGTGACAGATGCCCAATTTGTCCTCATGGCCCTCACTCCCCCTCACATTCTGAATGCAGCCAGCAATGACCTCTAGTTCTCCTGAGTCTCGTCAACATGCAAATGCCTGGACATCCTTATAGCACCACCAGCCCGCCTCTGCTGCTGAAGTCACTGCCCCCACACCCACATCTGATTGGTGCTGGACATGGTTCAGCAGTGAGCATCATGCTGCCTCCAATTACAATGTTGTTGCTGGCATCCACTGTGCCCTCCCCCACAGACAACTGCATGGTGGTCAATCACCGTTCAATGTCTCTGGTGGGGCTGTTGTCGAGGGGCAAGTTGTCATTGGACACCTTTCACCATATTTTCATGTTTTGGAGCTCACATCTTGATCCTTTCCTCAGTTGCGTTTCACAGTCCCAATTTTTATTTCACTCACTAGTTTTACTTACTTGGTTGTGATTGGACTTGAAACAGGCTTTTTCTGTCACATAGCATACTTAGTTTATCTTAATACAATTTTACGTGGTGGTTGGCTTCTCGTGCTTGCCTGATAACAATGTTGATGTTACTTCCCAATGCTTTATGTGATTGAGGCACTTTTCCGGTGTGGAAAA
>JBBPTO010000864.1:0-21313 GCA_038094155.1 Pulveroboletus cf. aberrans | reverse complement strand
AGAACCTCACCCACAACAAGGTACCAACAAACCAGTAGTATTGCAGCTATCTACAGATTAATAGAGTCCCATCCATCATCCATAGCCTCCTCTTCCTTTGCATCCGGCATGGCACTAACAGCAAGCATGTCTTCATTCTTGACGAGGTTGAGACGGCTCCAAGATCCCATGCACAATAGCGCATGGATTGTTTGTGTAGATAGCCAAGAACGAGTATGAGTAATGATAAGAGCCATAGTGCCAATCTCATCTCCACTACTCAGCTCTTCAAAGACTGGTTGAATCTTTGGCGCGGTTTTGGGCTTCTTTGCAAGGGTATGAGTGGTGTTACCTTGATTGGTGTCATGTCTTCTTCTTTTGTTCGAGTTTTCTTCAAGAGCTGCCTTGGCTTTGTCTGTGAGTTTTGTAGCTCAATGAGTAGTAGCAGAGGGTAGATCTGTCTCCATAGTGGAATACTTGGGGGATTGTGTCAAAATGTAACACCTCCGATCTCTGGTCGTCTCCAAGGTCGCCCACTACAACTCTGAGGTCGATGCGCACCAAGTCCCCCAACTCCACTCCGGAGCATCTCGGAGTTGACTGTTCCACTCAGTAAGGTCCCTTTCTTCTTTCGGACCTCATTTATTCTATTCCAGACATTATGTCGGAGTTACATCGGAGTTCAAGCGCTCTAATCTCTGTCACTATTTAGTCAGTCCAGTTTCGTCTTCTCTCCCTCAGTTGTTCTGCCACTCTAGTGCAACACTGCCAGTGAGTCTGGGTACTGCTACCCCTACCATAGCACACAGATTCTGACAGATTGTCATGGTGATGGGATGAAAATTTTCATGCCGTCTTATGATTCAGGCCTAGGTTCTGTATATTTACTTTAAGGTTTACAATGAAGAGCACAGCCGATTATTTACTTGAAATAGGGAAAACCCATGCTGCGGATATGGGTATGGGTATGGGTATGTCATGACCATACCCATACCCATACCCACGTAAACCCATACCCACAACCCATGTGGGTCTGCCATACCCATGTTGTTGCCTATGCCTGAATCATCATGCACCTGATGTTTTCGTCTAGTCTGCCATGTCTGTTCTCTTCGTCTTACTGGACAAGGCAATAGATGTTGGCTACTTCATACAAGTAGGATTTCTGTGCAAAACAAATTCTTGTTATCACTGTTTTACTTAGCATTGTTGTTGGATCCTTGGAATCGACACACGGTGAGGATAACTTGGGAAAAGATTGTAGTTGTGGATCAAGAGCGAAACAAACTCCGATCCGTGGGAATGTCCACTATCAGACGAAGATAATGTGGATGTTTGCAGATGAAGCAAGGAATTGAACGAGAACAGGGCACCACGGTGTGGTATTCTAAGGCCAATTGAATGTGCCATTGGCTGGCACACAATATGGGATTAGAAGACTGAGCATCATACACCAGGGACAAGATATGGCTGCAATTGCAGTCAGATTGGGATTATCTAGGCTTCTCAGGATCACGTGGAGCCCACACAGCCTGTGAGCTGTCGAGGGTTGTCAAGAATTTGCAATTTTTGTGATGCACCTTCAAGACCAAATTTGCAATGGAAAAATCAAGCTTAGGAAATGCCCACGGAGTTGCTGACAAAGGCACTGCCGTGCGTAAAACAATACCAACACACTAATAACCTCAGCCTACTATCAGTGTAGGGAAATGACGTGTGGCATACTACTCTACACAACACCATTAAAAATACAGGAAAATTTGGACAGTGTATTTGATATGAGAGTAACTTCTGGGAGGAAACTCGATAGAAATCCTTGAAGAGTGGACAAGTTATGGATTGGACATTCTAGCAATGACTGTCATGCTCAGGCACTTTTCTGTCAATTGCTGCCCAGAACCACACTCGTGTGTTGAAATATGCATATATTCAATAGGAAACAATCTTCAACCTCCTGCTTGTTTCTGATCTGCCATGTAAATTACTAGAGGGTTGGGATCAGCTTATCAGTGAGAGAATGCAGACTGACAAAAAATCTCTGCTCCAAAATGCCACATCACAGCACCACACACCAGATATTAGATATATGCCTTCTAACAGTTTGATGGACTACACATCGGTTGCATGCTGTGCCTGCTGAAGCAGGGGTTGAATGCTCTCACTGAGTGTGGCCAAGCGTGACCAAGACTTGTCATTTCCCTACCCAGCCCCACCTGGCACTTCAGGATCTCACCGAGAGTCCACTAAGCTACTCAAAAAATCAGATTTTTAGTGTAGGTTGTAGAGAATTAAAATTCACATCTTGTGGTGCAGAAATGACATGGAAATGTGAAGAATTGAGTGAGCTACATTCAGAATACTAAAAAGGTACATCATTTCCCTACCACTGATAGTATCTTTGACTTGAAGGGAGTGTTGATTATCAAGCTGGCAGGTGGTCAAGCTTAGTAAAACTATATAGTCCATGTAAGCAATAGATTAAAATCATATATTAGATGATAAGTAGAATAGGAGAACATAACAAGAACCCACTTTTCTTCCTATCATCTGTCCAACTCCAAAAACCTGGAAGCCAACCATCACATTGGTTTTTATCATGGCTGCCTTGCCCCCAGCATCCACAGCACCAGCTACTCCAGGCAACCAAGTGAGCTGTTCTAGCCAGCACTATTCACTGATAATAGAACCTTTCCAGGAAGAGTTTCCCATAGGACAATATAGGGGATCTGAGCCTGTACCCCCTATCATTTCATATGATCTTCTTCAAACACCACCTCCACATACCATCCACACATCCATCCATGACTGGAAAGATGTTCCAAATCCAACTCAGGAGACACATAACATCCTTCTCTTCCGTCTTATTCATGCCAAGACTCGAAACAAGTTCTTCATGTTTCAACATGAATACCTTCTGCTAGAAGTTGCACCTGCTAGCCATAATTCAACAGAGTGTGTCCTTCAATTTCTCTCATTCTATCAATCTTCTCTAAAACAGTGGGTTATTATAGCCCATCCATCTTTGTAGTTATTGAGCGGGCAGGTGACACCATGCTACCCTCCCCAGACATCACTGGCATGACATGCCATGCAAAAGACTCAATCACCATCCTATCAGAATATGACTACAAAACCAAGTATTCCAACCACGATGCCAGTGCCAGTGTGATCACAGTCCTTACCTGGATTGACAACCAACCTCCTATGCATGAGGTCATCTCACTGCTGGACATCATCAACCACACCTACCCTATATACACTCTTACTGATTACAATTGTCACTGGTTCATCACTCTGGCTTGCTGGATAATTGAGCTCTACTGGCTGGAATCCATCCAGCACCCAATCAGAACTCACTTCTCACAAGGTATGCTGCAGGCAAGGTGGTCTACACTCACTGGGTGGTCAAAAAATCTCTTTCAAAATGCTATGTATGTTGTGAATAAGTTCTCTGAGGAGAATCCAGGCAAAGGATGGTACTAGTATTTATATCTGTATTTATCTCCATTCTTGTAAATAATACTTTCAGATGCTTTGTTCTAGCAGTGCACACAGACTTGAGCTTTTTTCACCTGACAGCATTGTCCAGGGGCATTTTCAGTGACCACAGATCTTTCTTGATGTCCCCACCAGCCTTACATCAATGGTGCATGTTCAAGTTGGCAACAATCACATGACTCACCTCCCCACGACTTCTTTTGTTCCAGGAAATAATTAAGCATCATTGTTCCATGAGCTGGTCAGGATCACCAGTCACTTACTGTTCTAGGAGATGTCCAGTAGCTATCTAGATTTCGTGTGACATTGGAACGGACTTGCGAGCCTTGTTCAAGACTGCTTTCACATATTCTGGAGTTTCGAGAAGTGCAAGCCCCAATCAAAGTTCTACAGAAAGGGAGATGACCTTGATAGCACTTGAGAGGAAGATGTAAGCATTGCATGCAGACATTTCAAGGTTAACGGTCTCTTTCCATAATCACACGAAATCGGGGATGTTCTCCGAGTCCAGTACTGCGCGAGAGTCAGTCATGGCATGAGGAGGGTGGGTGCACTCTCTTCTTTGCTTTCACACTCTATTCCAGTATCAGGAAGAATGCCGGACTGCGTTTGCTAGGATGATTTTGACATTGTTTTCGAGTCTGTAACGATAATCGGCATATAAAAAATAAACCGATTTATCCGTGGGCTCATAGGCTGTAATCGAGCAAACCTCCGATCAACTCATATACATCTTCACTCGCTCACACGCGGCTTTGATCAGTCTGCCGGCAGCAACCAAAGTTCCGACCAACGTGTTCCTCCAAACAGCCCGTAGCGACCCACCCGGGTGCATGCTTCAGACTTGACTTGACCAGTGAATCAAAGAGGATCTGCTCTCGTTTGATGTCACCTCTTCATTTTCAGACTTGATCATAACGGAGGTCAGGCAGCTCTTGAGGTCTGGTGAGGTGGCTAACCCGGAGTTGGTCGACATGCCCGATGTTATGTATGATATAGTTGGTGGAACGATGTTAACAGTAGGCAACTGACGAGGTCAGCCCCTAGAGCTACGTTATTTGTTTCGGGGTTTACATTTGATCTGTGATATATCAATCATCAGTACGATGCATCAACGTTTCGGTAATGGTACCAACGGACCCGTGGACAATGTCGCTAGGATGTCTGGTCATAACGATTCCAGTTAAGGAAGACAGTCGTCGCTGCTGGGACCTATCCTGGAAACACCGAACAAGGCGTTGCTCGTGGAGAACGGTGTCGTCGATGATCGATTCAAGGATTGACCGGAAAGCGAAGAGCTCCATACATGCTTGAATCAGATGGAAGCACCACTCGGTGCAAAGCCCATCCATGGTGCAAAGACCATCGCATTCTAAACCCACCGAGGATGAGAACGACTCTTCCGGAAGCACGAGGGTCACTTCCACTTGTTGCTCTCGACAGAGAGGTACATTCGGGACCGAGGTCGCTCAGAGCGCAGTCGAGGCCCGGGGGCGGCTCAGACGTTCATTTGGTCATGGTATAATATTTGAACGAGGCGTTACATACCAGGTCCGATCTACAGTGGTATCCAATCTACTCCTTTCCATGCCCCTATCGGGGATATGCATCCCGCTCTAGCCCGCGTTGCACCATACGTTGCCCCATCGATCCTGTGCAACGCCAGTGAGTCCTCCGCCCATGTCACCGCCAGCGCTGTCGATAAAACCGACGCCATAGCTCGCGGCGGCGTTGAACATGGTCGTAGGACACTTGATGCCGAGAAAGTGTGGGCACGCACGATCCACAGCGTTGCACGACTCGAGACAAGGGAGGAGCGTCGTGTAGTCGTAGGATGCGTTGGGGAAAAACGGGTTACGCGAGAGGGCGCCACTCGGCTGGGGTAAGAGGGCTGAGAATGGGACCTGCTGCGAGGTAGTGTTTGGAAGAGGGGACGGTTCAGAGCAGCGGGGGAAGGAGATGGTGCAGAGCCAGGTGCGGTAACGAGCTTGGCAGTCGGCACAGGTTTGGAGGGGCGAGTAGAGGTCGCGGTCACATGCAAAGGTACCGAGCATGGTGGAGAAGTTGGCCATATAGGAGAGGAGAGGGGATGATATGTTGGCAGAGATGGATGACGCGTCGTAGCCGAACGCGGGGGTTGAGAGTGAAGGGAGCGGGATGGCGTATGCGACAGTGGGGCAATAGGGGAGGGAAGAGACGAGTGGGCATGGGAAGGTCGCTGATGGCAATGTCAGCGGGTCCGAAGAAAGGCAAAGGAAAAGAAGACTCGCAGGACTTGGTGATAAAGTATATAGGTCCGCTAACCTTGAGGGCGTCCTGGACAACGTAGGCGGTGTAGTTGGTGTTGGGCGAGAGGCCGTCGATAAGCCATTGGGAGCGCCAGCCGTCGGCATCCCGGAGCCAGGGGGTGTTGTTAAACGTTGAACCGGAAGAGGAGGCGTTGAGCAGCGCACATGCGGTCTGGGGAAGGGACGCGAGCTGGGCCGAGGTGGGCGCGAGGACGAGGGTCAGGTTGGGGATCGAGGACGGTGTAGGCGGCGGAGAGAGGTCGGGGGGTTGGAGTGTGTAGTTGGGGTAGCTCGGCTGCTCGATCGGTGTAGGGAGAAAGGGATGCGAGAAGAGGATGGCCTGTGTGGCGGTGGTGTCGCCCAAGAGGGGCAGTTGATCGAGCGTGCTGAACGTCGTGCCTGGGGGGGTCAACTCTGTCGGAAACGCGCACGTCGAGCAAACGCGGGTGGAATACCGTTGTCAGAGACGGATATCTGGAAGGAGCCCTGGGCAAAGTCCTGGACTGCGAGCAGACCGCCCGTCGGGGCTGGGCCGGTCCATTGGCCGTTGCCATCGAGGAGACGAATCTCGAAGACGTCGGTGCCGCCATCTGGCCCGGGGATGCTGCTCGAGGAGGCGTTGGAGAGGAAGAAGCGGGCGGCGGAGGCTTCGGTGGTGCATGTCGCGACGGAGACGGTCAAGTGGGAAGACGGAGGCAGGCCAAGGAGAGACGTCGGGGGAGCAAAGGACGAGAGGGAGTTGAGGGAGAGGGTCTGCTGCGCCCGGACGACGGAGAGGAAGAGCAGGATCCATGTCATGGTTGGTGATACACTCCCACCAACTTTCTCGGGTATTTGACCAACTCCAAGTTGACACAGCTACCAGCACTGCCAGTGGATGGTGCATTATCTACTTAACGGACTAGCTGGTTCAAGTGCGGGGATCAAGTATTCTCTCTTCCAAGGACACGATATCGGTCCCCGTCACCTGGATTTTCCCTAGGGCAAAATCTCGATAACCTGACGATGGCACTCTCGTGGGCCACTGACGCTGACGGCATCCAGTCTGGTGCTGCGATCACGCCGACTTCGTCAAGATCAGATGCTTCCGCGGAGCCACACGGACACGGATACTTGACATTAGGTGCGCGACATTGACACTGTCCAACATGACGCACTGCCCATCCCTCACGTTGACCCGGGTATCTAGTAAATATGACAAGTGACCCATTCCTGCCATGGTTTGTCAGAGGTTTGACACAGTGAAACACGCACGGAAGCGGGAAACTTTGATGCTGTCCCTCTCGTGCTCTTCCATGTTCCCCAAAGATGCAATCTCAAGGTTCGCTCTACAGTCCATAGCTGGAGAACGGCCTGTCGTATGTTTGAACGGATGCAATTACGTCCGTCATATCCAAGGCAACGTTTCAAGTTGATCGAAAAAACTGATATTCTCGTTCTGACCTTGTTCCAACCCGCCTTGCGGATCCCCTCGGCTTGAAGTGCCGCAGTGCAAGAGCAGTATATGATAGTACTTTGTACATCCATCAGTTTCTGCTCAGCATCGGTGGCAGGCGCCTGTGTTCCTATGCGGTGCCACTTTCTGATCGACGGGCAGCCCTTGCGATAGTAGTAGACCTCGGCTCTGCGACTAGGGTTGCCAACTGTTAGGTATGAACGGCAACTAAATACATGTTCATTTCAACTGTTCACATCGCTCACACACTCCCAACCACTCTGCAAATTTTCTTTCCAAAGCGTCACTTTCCCGTCGCCACAGCTCACAGCGAGTATATTCCCGGCGAGGCTCCAAGACACACGCCAAACGACATCGGGGAACTTTCCCGGTATTGCCGGCGTGTTCTGCAATGCAGTAGGGGACGGGTCGAGGGGCGTCTTGACCCATGGTGCGGTCGGTGTGTCTTTTGTCCAAATAAGCACCGATTTGTCCTAGAACAAGAACAAGAAAGATATTAGACTCGCGTTGCATCGTCTCCCCAAAGTACGCGTACCTGCGATGCTGTGGCTATATAGCTCCTTGGCAGTCCGATGTTGGGTGCCCAAGCGACGTCGCGCACCCAGTCAGTGTGCCCCTCGAGTATCTCTTCCTCCACCCATGTTTGGGTGTCGTCGCGGAAGCACCAAATCTTGACTAGGTTGTCGCAGCCCGCGCTCGCGAAGCGTTTAAAGGGCGCAGGAGGGGCGGGCATTCCAGGTTGATGAGGGTGGATGAGAGAGCCCGGATGGGTGGCAGGAGCCCACGAGACGGCATTGCACCCGATAGCGTGGCCATTGAAGATATCGGCGACCCACTGGCCGTCGTCTGGCGGGGCAGTCAGTGAGGTGACATGTCAGCGTGTTCGTCGAGGAACGAACCTTTGAATGTCAGCACCGAGAGTTTTCCATCTGAGGAAGCGCATGCCAGGATGGCACCTAGCTCGTGAGGAGCCCATGAGATGGAGTTGACTGTATGAGATCGAGGATCAGAGCGAGCACACGCATGTGAACGGAACACGCACCCGACGCAGAGTGCAACGAATGTTCCTTGATTTTCGTCCACGATCCTTGGGTTTGTTCTCTCCAGATGAGCACTTGGCCGTCGTACGAACACGATGCGAGGATGGTACCAAACTTGGGGTGGGCCCAGGCGACTTGCCAGACGGGGCCAGTGTGACTGGCAACCAGGACGTGAACATCATGCTCGGCGAGTCAGCTGGACGCGTACCCTTTGAGCGTCTGCCCGGCGGCCTTGGATGGCTCGCCGTCGACGACGTTGAAGACCTTGACGGTACGGTCGGACGAACACGTCGCCAGTCGTTTTCCGTAGTAGTCCAGTTGCGCGTCGTGCTGGAATAGGACGTGAATGCGCGCACAGATGGGCAAAAGGACATGCGTACGATCATGTCCTCGTGCGCAGTTTCGATGGGGACTGCATCTGTGGTCGTTGCGCTGACCATGTTTCGAATGTCGTGCAAGTCAAGTGCAAACACGGGCGTATTTACGACTTTTGTACCGAGATTATGACGGGCCTCTTTGATCGCGCCGCAACGCTGCACGCGCAGGCCGTACTCTCCTTCCAGTCCTCGTCCACCGTCACGTCCACCAAGTCCGACCATGCCTTCCTCCAAAAAATTCTACAGTCCGGGACACTGTCAGATCGGCTGAGTGCTTTGACGCTGCTCGTCCAAAGCAGCCCGTTGCACAACACAAAGGCCCTCGATGCCTTGAAATCCTTGGCTGAGAGAGGAAAGGGGAAAGGCGGTCGAGGTGAAAGTCTGAAAGCCCTCCGCTGCATCGTCGATTGGTGGGTCGGAGGAGGTGCTCCAGATCGCAAGCTCAGGTCAGTCCGTCCATCGTTCCATCTATCCATTCTCGACCCCCACGCCAGATATTTCCGCGACCAACCGTCGACGGATCCCAAGGTCGATGACGAACAGCTGCTTGCGTGGTACTTTGAAGATTGGTTGAAAAAGTACTTTTTCTCCATCCTGCAAACACTCGAAGTCCTCGCAGCCGATCCACTGTCATACGTGAGGGCCCAAGCTCTCTCGTTGATCTCCAACCTCCTACGGAGTAAACCTGAACAAGAGCACAATCTGTTGAAACTGCTCGTGAACAAACTAGTAAGTATACGCTCATTCTCGCGTCTCCTTTGTCCGTAATTCCATGCAGGGAGACGGAGAGAAACAAATTTCATCTCGTGCCTCATATCACATCCTTCAAGTCTTGCAGACCCATCCGGCGATGAAAGCAATCATCATACGCGAGATGACTTCCCTGATGTTTGCTCCTACCTCCACCGCAGCCTCGGCGTCCAAGGGCAAGGGCGTGACGAACGAACATTCCCGCTACTATGCCGCCATAACACTCAACCAAATATTTCTCCAGTCTGGCGATACGAGCGTTGCTCTACAACTTATCGACGTTTATTTCCGCATGTTTGGAGACCTCCTCGGTGAGGGCAAGGTCTCCGATAACGAAGAAGATGCGCACGGAAAACTAATATCTGCCATCCTTACGGGCGTGAACCGCGCTCTGCCCTTTGCAAAACTGGATGCTGCTGAATCAAGGTATCGCGGTTGTTTCTTTCCATTTCACCAAGCTTATCCCCAAGCCCAGTTTCCACAAGCATATCGATACCCTCTTCCGCATCACTCACACGTCGACCTTCAATATTTCATTGCAGTCCCTCGTACTTATCCAACATCTTGCGTCGTCGCTCACCAGTCAACCGGGTTCCTCGTTGCCTTCCTCACGTTCACAGTCCATCGTGGACCGTTATTATCGTGCCCTATATTCCTCGCTCCACGATGGTCGGCTGGCGTCGTCTTCGAAACAAACGATGTACCTAAATTTACTATTCAAATCTTTGAAAACGGACAGCAACACTGAAAGAGTCAAGAGCTTCGTTCGTAGGTTCGTCCAGGTGTTGGTCAGTGGTGGAGCTGGAGGTATAGAGTTCGTGGTCGGAGGACTGTATTTACTCGGAGAAGTAAGTCCAATTCGCATGCAGCCTCGGTGGTTGATGACCTCCATCTTTTACCAGCTCTTCAGCACCACACCGGGTCTGCACACACTCCTGCGTGGAACGTCCACGCCCTCTGAGAAAGACGATTACGATCCCCGAAAACGTGATCCCCAATTTGCACGCGCGTCCGCTTCACCATTTTACGAACTTGTGCGTCAGTTTCCGTCCATCCATGTCCCCGACCGCTGACTTTTTCATGTTCAGCTGCCGCTCCTCCATCATTATCACCCAACCGTCTCCCTTCACGCACGCCAATTTCTCGGGTCACAACCCATCACCTCGAGCCCAGATCTCACACTCAACACCCTTTCCCACTTTCTCGATCGTTTCGTATACAAGAACCCCAAGAAACCTAAACCGAAAGGCGCCAGCGCCATGCAACCGTCAGCGAGCGCGACCGACGGCGTCGCCGTCAAGCGCACCAAAGGTGAAGTCGGCGGTGGCGCGCTCCCCAACGAAGAGACATTCTGGAAGAAGAAGGTGGAAGATATACCCGCGGACGAGGTGCGATCTCGTTTATTTCCGGCACGATCGACGCCGTCTCACCCCCCCGCGCAGGTCTTTTTTCACAAGTACTTTTCGAGAAAAAACCTGAAGCGATCTGTTCGAGCGGACCAACAGGACGAGAGCTGCGAAGAGGTCGGTTCAGAAGGGTTTCACGCATCATCCGAGGAGAGTGATGGGGACAGCAAAGGAAAAGAGGAGGTGGATGGAGAGGAGTCCAGCGATGCAGACGAGGATGACGTGTGGAAGGTGCGAACACCGGGACTCTTGGGGTGCATCATTTTTCCTTATGCCGGTCATCAGGCCATGCAAGCTACCTTGCCGCGTGAAGAGGGAGACGAAGCGTTCTTGGATGAGGATATCGATGACGATGACGACGATGACGAACTACCATCGGATCTTGATGCGGCTGGGGACTCTAGCATCGAAGGGGAGGAAGGGTCCGAAATTGATCCCGATGAAAATGAGCTCGGTGAAGGCATATCGCTTGCTGAAGGTTCTGACGATGATGACCTGGTCGACGTCCCGAGTGGCCTCATCGAGTATGATGGTTCAGAAGCAGAAGCGGAAGCAGGTCAGGACGAGGAAGAATGGGGAGGAATTGGCGGGGGCGAAAAGCGCAAGCGGAAGGATGACAGTCCATCCAGGCGGAAGAAACGGAAGGCCTTGCCTACTTTTGCAACCTACGAAGAATACGCCAAGATGATCGAGGAGGGTCCAGAGGATGATATATAAAGACCATTTGGATCTACTAATACGATCATACTTGACTGTCCTTCAGGAGCGTTCGTAACCACATGATCTGATTCAAGCTTTCCCGCTTGACGGTCAAACCTGAAGCTCGCAACGACCTCATTCAGGCGCTCACAATCTATGTTTCTGCCCACCCCTTGGCATGAATTCAGCCACCAACCAACGTTGTCCGCGCGAGTCGCGCAACCCCGATCTCGAGACCCCATGCGGGAGGATTTGTTTAATTGCTGACTCGCCTTCGGAGCACTTTCTTTGATGAATTCCACGAGTGGCTGGTAGGCATGTTCGATGCATTTGTCGTTTGTGCTCCACGCGTCGACGGCGAGGTTGAACCATTGTAATACCGCTCGTTTATTTTATCTCGCGAGTCTCTTCGCCGTCATACTCTTTCCGAGCATATACAGGGTCCCACTGGCCATTCTGAACACATGTGCCATCCATGCGCGCTTGCGTTGATATGTGTCCCTCATGAACTCGATCCGTTCTGGCAATTCTGTCGTAGCATTCGGGCGATTTTCCGCCTTTCCTGGGCGTCATCCGGGAACGCAGAAAAGTCGACGGAACAAGTATTTCCATGTCGATGCCTAGTACAACCCGATCATAAAACCGGACGAGACCTGTGCCACTCGAATCCACAGGTTCGTCCATCGGACTACTATATCCGGCTCGTCCTCGCAGCGCGTTGCGATATCTGTCCAGAGGCAGACCAGCCTGTTCTGGAAGTCCTTGTGTGTCCAAAACCCTAGTGAACATGAACGTGAATCGACATACCACTCGAGAACCTCGACGTGACCCACCTGCGATGTGTACCCCCGAGTCAGTGCCAGTCACCGTTTTGTTTGCCTCGATGACGCAGTCGAGCTGATGGAATCCCTCCGTCATATGTACGGGCGGGTTGTCGTCGCCCTCGATGTGGCTATGATCCACAGCTATGCGGACGCAGCCCGACCGAGCGACTTCGAAAAGGCAGCATTAGGCTCCGCGAAAAGTTTCTCCGAGAGCCTGTCGTCAGACGTCAGCATTCGTGCATACACAGGGGGGATCCGACAGTTGAACCTTGAAGTAGGTCTCGTCCTTCCCGCTGGCACTTGTCCCATCTCGAATCCGGAATCCGCAGCCGGAATAGCCTGGATCACCTCATGAACAGTACAGTTTTACATGTCGTCGGGTGGTGTTCGTACCACTGACGGAATTCACCATTCCAAGGAGAGCTCGATGATATCGCGACCATTCCTCGCGTCCACTCGCAAAAAGGGGGCTTAGTTCTGTAGCTAGCGAGGATGGGGAAGGGGGATGCATGCTCAGTCTAAAACGGAACCCGTTCGATCCCACTTGGTCACCCGAGGAGGTAGGACAAGGATACGTGAGACTCGACTTGGGGCAGAATGTGTGTCCGAGCTTCTGGGAATGGTCACTGATGGTACGCGGACGAACTGTTCTCCAGACACGATCTGCCGCAGACCCGGTGAACGTACTCCGTGAGACAGCCCGTTTTTTGCGATTGGCCCATGAATGTGGAGAGAGGCGGGTACTTCACCGTTGGATGGAGTGACTCGGTATTGACTCGTTGGAGACGCTTGTCACTAGTGGACCGCGGTGCGGCATGACGGCGGCCAACCTGTGTATTTGATGGACAGTATGCGTTATAGGCTCACTGCAGTCTGAGAACTCAGAGCATTACGCTACATGAAGGATGTCTTTGAGCTCAGTTTCAACGGCCATACATTTCAGACATACGTTTCTGCATTTTGTGCAATTACGACAGACTCGGGGAAGAAGATGGGATCGAGCCTTGAAGCTTGATGAATAATTTTATTTGGGAGGATAGAGACCCCCCTCTTTCCTTCAGTGGGAGAACATACGTCCGAGTTATACACTCCAGTGCGCGATGGCACGGAAGCTTATTTTCGTAGTTCCAGGCTAAGAGAATCCACTTTGCAAGCTACCTGTTAGTTGACTCAGAATATTCAAACGTATTTTATAGTCGACGAGCGACTGACGAGAAAAATTCGATCGCCATGGACTTTAAAAAAACGTTCGCGGTGTGTTCGATATATCAGACTCACCTTATGAAGAAGGCTGGGACCGTGTGGAATTGCTGGAGTAGTGCAAGCACGGGTCATCGAACTGAAGTGAACATTTTCAGGTGAATCTGTTACAAAGCTCGAGCTGCGAGAAGCTGACCGCGATCAGTCAACGGAGATCCGTTTGACAGGGTTCAAGATTGCTTGCGGCTCGACACCGCAGAGTCCAAACTGTCCCCGGAGCTGAGTCAATTAACTTGAAGGAAGCAAATGACCTGAGGCCTCGCTGAGATCAACTTCGCAGTCTGGACCATCGACGCACGAAACGCGAGCACGTTCATCAGATTCTGTCCGTGGACCCACAGTCAACCGTGCACGGTGGGCACCGATCTGGCGATCGGAAGATCCCCAACGAACGTTCGACCGTGGAGATTAGCAGAGCGTATCAGGTACCCCGCAATTCAATCGGAATTATTCCACAGACGTCCGTACGGCATCCATCAGCCTGAGGTCTTCCGAGATCGCAGGAACAAGAGCGGATGGCATCAACGCCTTGTCCTTGATGGCCGGAATCCTGGCCCGTTTCCTCGGGAACGAATTTCGGAAAACCCAGTCAGCCCTGGTGAGAGCCGACGTCATGACTCGTTCCGACTCCCGAGTGAATGTTGTCAGTTATACCAGGTCGTACCATTCGATTGTACATGTGAGCGATTATCGATCACGCTGTGGGAGTACAATGAGGTGACCTCGGCGAGAGAGAGGTCAGACCCTCGAAGAGCAGTTTACAAAAGAAAACAACCACCGCTAGAATAAAATGAACAAACAAACAAAACCCCGATCGCTATCCGAGGAATAAGCTGACTTGACAGTGCACCCTCCAGGTTTCGAATCCTGGATAAGCGGAGAGACCGCATGTTCTAATGCATGCCAAGGTTTCAATCAAATTGGATTGTGCATGTCGGCCGTTTGGTGGGATGAAACCGACGCGTGTGGTAACTTAATAGAAACATGTTCGAGTCATATGTGGTGTGAGGCGGTGGTGAGGCTCATGGCGCCACTTCTCGGAGGCCAAACGCCGCCCCAAGTTACTACACGATCAGATCAGCCCAAAATCACATGCAAAAATCAATCACATGCCGTCTGATATTCTCGTAAATGTGGAAAGCGAGAATCACATGTATGATCCCAATTTCGTAAATTAGAGAAGCGTCAATCACATGTTAGTGCTCGCATAAACCCTAGTGCAGTAAATTGTACCCATTTGGCATCCCACTTCATGCGAGGGTATAGAACAATGTATATACCGAGTGTAGATAAAGCATGGTATATCCCCAGTCTTCCACAATGTGCGCGAAACGGTCGTGAACTCTGGGTCCGAGGCTAGCAGGCGCGCGTCATACATCATGCTCGGACAGCCTTCCAGAATGATGCATACCTGAAACATCGAAGGAAGACACGTCAGACCATTGAAAGGAACTAATAACCGACGATGCACTTACATGTTGACCATGTCCAATGCCTTCTCTGATCCTTTTCGTATGCTAATCGGCTCAACGAAGAATCCATGTCTCCTAAACCTATTTTTACGACACATCAGAACTGGAAAACTCATCAAACGGCGAACAAATTTACTCACTTTTCCTGGTACCACGGCTGTCTCGCAGCCGAACGCCAGAGAACGAATCCACCGGGGGAAATCACTCTCGCAAGTTCAGTCACCTCGTCGTCGACGTCCTTAGACCCAGGTGCGAACCAGTCCAGATGGTCCATGATAACAGCACGTGTGAGCGAGCCAGTAGGAAGACCACGGAGCACACTACACCGGCGTGAGCTTGCCTCGTTGTACGGAGACTCAATTGACAGCGCTTACTTGACGATTGAATCAGTGTGCAAACGGAAAGCATCTGTCACCTTGGCATTATCGGCTCTAAGTTTATCAAACCCTGCGCGCGTGAGATATGCCGGGCACGAGGTGGGAGTATAGTGGCCAGTGAGACACTGAAGAAGGCAGATGCATGAGAAAACATGTGAAATCGAGTCTTCATGAACGTACCAAAGGGTAAAAATATGCGCCTTCCTTAAACTTGTACGTAGATGGAATGGGGTCCAGTGTGTCCCTAACGAATTCATATATAGAGCCTTCGTTCAACAACATCCTGCGTTGATTGAGTGGAACACCGAGAGCATTCCAGCAAAACACGGGGGTTTTCAGAAGCGTCACGACGAGCGGGTTCAGAAGCACCGGCATCAATTTCTCTTTCCAAATTTTCACTTGTTCTTCCGTTGTGGAGGAGTTGCAGAGTTTTTCTGCATCCTTGGTCACCCCAGCGAGACCGAAGATGACTCGGGCGAGACGGATCGCTAGACCGCTGTAACCTTTCATATAGAATGCCTTCGAGAATGCCTTGTCATTGATGTGCCAGAACTGGTAGGCAATCGAGGAAAGCAAGGGGGATATTTTGAAGTCCAGTAACTCGCGGAATCGGGGGTGTCGACCTTCCCCAAACAAGGCGAAGAAGTCTTCGTAGTCCAGGGAGAGCAGCGCAGCAAGCTTCAGCTCTAGGAGGTGGCCTTGACTACATTGGCAAGGTTAGGGTGGCAAATATTTCCAACGATGTATCTTACCATGGGTTCATGTCCACGCAGTGAATCTGATGAATTAGTATGAGCGTACCGAGCGGAATAATGTTGGTATATCAACCCACCCTCCTAGGCTGGGCAGCTATGGCGTAGTGCAACGCATTGTCCCCCGCAGACGTGATGACAAGCATCGAGTCGTCAGGACCGAGATTCAGGAGCCTCATATCCTCGAACGGATCTTCCTGCAATACAAATCAGATCCCTTCGCGAATGAAAACGCAGAAAACAAACCCATGTGAAGGAATAAATGAACGTTCTGAACTTTTTGTGCACTGGTTGTTCGTAGTACGGCAGTCTCCAAGGCTAAAGCAGGTATTCAACGCAGAGAAAGGGAACGAAGGAAGTGACGGACGTTTCCGACATGGTAATGGAACGAGCTCAGGGGAGGCGAGATGTTAATCGTCGAATGCGCCAGTGTCGGCTCGTCCCGCATGACCGGTTCGCCTATATCAAGGATTCTGGGGTCTTTCTTTGCGCCTGATGATGATGCAGGAGAACAATTTCCGATCATGTTTCCGCTTTCCACTTCAAACGCATGACAGAAGCGAGATACGTCGCATGATCGCGAACGACCGAGCCAGATATAATAAGGACTACGAAACGTTCCGTGAACAGAGGATGGCATGAGCATGCGCATGAGACACTTACATGCGCACGATGAATGGAATGACGAAATGATTCCTGCCATTGTATGTCTTGATCTGACGACAGACATGAGAAAATGACATAGAAAAGGACGCGTATACGCTGTACTTACCGTGCCAAACTTGTACTCGAGGTAGTCGCGTCGGTGGGGTGACAAGGAGACGTGATCAAAATCGAACCAGATCTGCCAGAACCAACGGCTGAGCCAGCCACATTCCTTGCTGGTCCCTCCGATCGCCTTCTCGTGGAGCGAAGGTTGACGTCCGGATGTGTAAAAGTCGGCGACACCGAGCAAGCCTGTCTCGGGAGACAGAACATAGTCGATGCGATCGAGCAATGCATAAAAGTTTGGAATCTGAAGGGAAAGTCAGCAACTCTGAATGGATGGTATGGGTGGTTGGTACCATAGAAAGCGAATAGCTGAGCGTGATGAAGTTGACACTGCCTTTGGGATCACTCGTGGACCACTCAGGGAGAGAGAACTCTGTCGCATCTTGGCACAGGACCGTGATGTTACGCCACCCTTTGCGAGCGAAGCGCTTCCGAGCAACCTCCAACAGAGGTTCACAAAGATCAATGAGGTAGATGGCATCGAACTGAGTGACAGGGAAGTGCTTATCCATGAGCTCGATATTGTGACCTGTGGTTGATCAGGATTGGTCTGGCGGGAGTGAAAAAGAGCGAACATACCAGTACCACCGCCAATATCAATCCAAATGAGCCTCTGCGAGGGGTCCTTGGCACGAAGAGCACGAAGATGGCTCACAGAGAGACGTAACATGGTGTTACGACCTCTGAGCAGACCGCTCCGAGTCCTGTCGTATACGTCGGCCTGACCCTTGTAAAACTGAGATGCATGTCAGGGTGCATCGGAAGAAGATGGAGGAAGATCGACCTTGTCTAGACGCGTCCTCTGATCCGTCGCACGGAGTGGACGAATGAAACAGTGCCAAACAAACTTGAGGTATGGCACCAATGCGTCACCCAGGACTAGGACGACGACGACGACTGACGCGGCAAGAATCAAACATGCTGCCACCGTCGATGATCCCGTGTAGTATGCGAGTGCATGACCCAGGTCTCTGGAAGGACGGTGAGACACTGAACGAGTTCAAGCAGCCCACTGCTCACCGTCGATTGTAGCACGCAAGCAGGCCAGCGACCAAGAGGACACCACGCAGGGAGAGAAATCGAAACATTGGGGAAAGGAGGGAGAGGTACGAATATGGTGCGCATTTGGATCTTATAAGGAACCCCAGCGATAAGTATCTTTAATCGACGATTTTTACGGCACAGCCGCCGTAAAAATCATAAAAGGATTCCGAGTCCGTTGGGGGGAATCCTACATCGGGCTGGTTCCTGCTTAGCCGAAGTGCAATATGTACCAGGTTTTGACGGACAAAATAGGAATAGCACACTTTTTAATCATTGCTCTCGAATTGCTGGAGAAACTTGTCAAACGCAACGTCAAGCGATAACGTTATTCTCCTGTCTTGTAGGGGTCGTGCCCCGCTTGCCGAGGGTGGGAAGAGCGTTCGGCGGGAGCGTCACCCAAGTACGCACGTTCGCGCTCGGAGACGGACTGCATCGAGTGTGTGGGGCTTCTGGTGCTGTTGGAGTTCCTTGTGCGGGAAGAAGCCGCCTGGTTCAAGTTGGATAGCTAGTGGAGACGAGATCGGCGAAAATTTAGTGGTAATCTACGTGGTGGTGTTGCAACTATCATTGTAGTGGGGTGGTGGCACGAACTCTCGAGGGTTGGCGGGCTGCGGTGTCGGACGTTGGCCGAAGCACGCAGCCAATCACGTCGCGTTTTTACAAATTTTACAATTTTACAGTATAATAGCAAAATAGAAACTTTTCCAATTCAGGCCGAAGTTGAACGTTGAACTGTAACTGAGGTCCTACCGACACCACCCGTCCAAACCCGCACGGCGACAACCCGTACCGATCCTTATTCCTAGTATATCCGTTGCTCCCGACGATATTCCGCGATGATGGTTTGTTCATCAAAAGTGACTAGATCGTGCTGTTCAAGGAACCCAACATGTTTCGGCCAACACATTTCGCACCAATCTCGACGGATCGCAGCAACAGGCTCAAGTTGATCCCGATGTGGTCACATTTCTGACATCTGCCAGCAGTGAGTACTATAATAGATAATCAAATGGTGACTCGTGTGAGGTTAGAAGATTCGTCCTTGCACTGTTGATGTCCAAGCGTCCATTTATCCCAGTTGGACTGACATGGACCACCGCACCGCCGTACCGCACGGGTCGTGATCGACAGGTCCACACGAGTGTCCAGATCTATGTTGTCCGAGTCTATCCATGCGAGCGGTGGACTGTCCGTCCCCCATCTATGTATTCGGATCCTCTCACAACTCCAAGTGATGACGCGCAGATCCTACGATACGCGAGGTGATTATCCCGGATGTCACACTGCGTCCCTTGTGATAGACGCCGGGGAGACTACTACAGATGCGGCCACTATCGCCCCACGACTTCTTTCTTTCATGTCCGTTCCGAACTCGTGTGGAGGGCATCGCCCTGCTTCCTCGTGAGTAAAACGAACCATCTCACGGCCATATTCCAGCGGAAACGCACCGATTTCGTCTGTTAAGCACCCTCAAAATGGAATAAACGGGATCCGCCTAATCCGACGAAGGTTCGGTTTTCTTCGGGCGCTTGGTTTAGAAACGTGCCTTGCTATTTCCATCGTGGTCGTCAAGACATATCCAATCTAAAATTCGCGGTTACCATGATGCACCCAGTTTACTATCACTAGCACTACGCCAGAGTGTTCATACCACGGATTGTCTTGCGGGAGCGTCGATATCAGCGAATTTTCCATCCGCAAACCTACATTTGCTTGTATCATCCATCCTCCAAGTTCAGCTCCGAGGAAGACGACTTCCTTACCTTCGACGTCAACGATCATTCTTGTCTTTTTCTCCCTTCTCCTCGCATTAATGCGGTAAAAGTCTGCAGTGGGTGAAGGAAAGGGAAGGCGAAAGGAAACTCCCTCGGTCTTCTTGGATGATGCGTCACCCTTTTCGATCATTCGAGGGTTGGAAGTTGTCACCGCCTCGACCCACTTCTCGTCCCGTGCGTTCCTGACATGAGCTTTCCTCTTTGCAAACCCGGCTTTGCTCATTAGCGCTCCGCTGACATGGCCAGTTTCTCCTTTCCGATGTTCAATCTGTTGAATCACGGTTTGTCTCATAGATCTCCCAAAGTGACGCCCACGTCGAGTCAGAGTCTCGTCGCGGACCATTCGGGACGTCCAACCCCATCCACGAGTACGATCTCATGTCCAAACAATCCAGAGGACGCATTCTCGCTTCATGTCATCGTCACGGAAATCCAGAATGGGTCTTGGTCCAGACGTGGAACAGTTGCAAGGCGTCTGGCGCTCCAAGTGATGTCACATGATCGCCAGGTCGGAAAAGAAAACGATCACACATTCGGGATCGAAACGGCAGTGGTGTTGTCGGGCAACATTCGGATAGTTTGGGGCGTCGTCCTGACCGTGGCGAACGTGCGTCCTACTGACGGCATTTCGAGTGCCAGACAGAATCACGAAAGTTGGGACGCTACGTCGTGCCAGTGATAGACCTTGTAACCTTGCCGCCCGCGTCCGTTGGTGGATGGGGCTTCTTACATCCCGTCAAGACACCGGCAATGAGACCTATCACCAACGTCAACCTGGAAATTCAGAGTGGACCTCCATTCGACGTCGCAGGCAAGGAACGGATGGGATCTGTGCGGCTCGTCAGCCCGTGGCATTGGAGGTCGTCTAACGTACTTGAGAACAGTCGCTGCGAGAGAAATGCCAGCGCCATAGCGTTGTCGATTTCGTCGAATCCGAATTGAAGGCGCTTATAGACGAGGAATGTCATGAATGTCATCCTGGTTTCGATGACGCCTATTATCAATACCTCGCATGAAACCCACACAAGATCCGGTCGGAATTCGAGGAGAAATGCGAGCGACATGGACGAAACCACGCGTTAGTTCAAGCTTACTGTATGTCGTAGCACGCATCGTTGTATTACACAAAAATTCCCGTCCCCCGTCTATCGTAACTTGGTAAACATCTCTCGAGACTCCTGCAATGCCGACAGTTCCACCTCCAAAGTCTTTCGCTACAGAAGCATTTTCCCCGTCAGTTTGAAACCACCTTGGGGAACGTGCACGAACCTTTTCTTCGTTGGTGAGTTGCACGGCCACGGGTACGGCAGTCTGATAGTCTGGCTGCGACATCACCTTGTACAGCTTGTCAAGGTTCAGACGCGCGAGGTCAATCTTCTTGTCGCACTTGGCCACCTCAGCTTCCAGGTCCACAAGACCCTAGCATCGGGTGAGCAACTGAAAGAGGATGATCTCGTCGGACGTACCTGTACCTGGAGATATACCACCACCGTCGACGATACGACGGACGAGCCACATCCCGCAGGTATCTGAGAAGTCGACCCC
>JBBPTO010000863.1:0-21330 GCA_038094155.1 Pulveroboletus cf. aberrans | reverse complement strand
CCTATACGTTATACAAGAAGACATTTTACTGTATATTCCCTGCATACCACGACGGGAGCCACCCAAAGCTGATACACTATGAAAAATATACAGTATGACCACATACGTTATGAGAAAGTCGACTGTAGAAAGTCGGAGAGTTCGTCTTGATCTGAGTCGAGCGATGCGAGTGAGTTCTCCATTTTTGTTGTTACTCCATCATGATGGCCCCAGTTCGGTATCGCACACAACAGTCACGATTTTTTCGTGTTTTGTTGTCCCGCTTGACTATAGTTGCTTTATCTCGCGGACCCGATTTTTACCCAGCGGACTTTGCTATGTTCGGTTCTATGTCTTGACTGCCCCTGTGGCTCAGAAGCGGTTCATTTTGGGCCCATAAAAGTCGCAGCGTGTGCATGTCTTGCTCTTAATTTCTATTCTCCTGGCACACCTGGCCCCACGGGCATGCCTTCGACCCTCAGGCGCTCCCGTCGCCGTGAGTTGGTCCTCACCCGCTCCTTTACGAGAGCCATCCAAGACAAAGTGCGACTCGAGTCGTACGTGTATCGACTTCGTTGTACAGAGCACTCTTGACTTCCACCAGGTCCGGAGCGGATGGGAAGGAATGCAGGGCATACTTCGCAGACCGTATAAATGATCACACCCACTCACCGCTCGCTTCAATGTTCGAGGCATCCGCTGTTCCTGTTCTGACGTCACGCCCGTCTATGATGTTCTCACTCTATCACAGTTTGAATCCCCCTTTGCCTGCACATCCAATCCATCGTCTCCCTGCCGAACTACTCGTGCATGTCTTCGCCTTGGGCTCTATTGATGACGTGATGTTTCCCATCCTTGTGTCTCACGTGTGTCATTCTTGGAGAGCCATCGTATTACATGCGCTCACGCTTTGGCGACGCGTATCACTTAATCCTGGCTCCAATTTGCACATGTGGAAAGAACGCATTCGCCGTTCACGACTTTGCACCCTTGATGTTTCACTTGCATCACATCCTTGCTCAGGGACCTTTTATGATGTAGATAATTTGGCACTCCAGATGCATCTCCTCGGCCCACACTGTTCTGCATGGCGCTCACTTGACATACAGTTCGACTCATACGCTCCGTACTTGTGGAACGCGACACTTGGGGCCATTTGTCGGTCGCCCTCTTATCTCTGGGAATATCGGTCTCCTAACTCGGGAGATCGATCTGTCAACCGCACCGTCGGAGCCCCGAAACTCGAGTCCCTCACGCTTCGTTATCCCGAGAACGATGATCCTAAAGAGTTCAACCTATTCAGCGGTTTTGCGCCGAAACTCACTCGAGTCACGTTGGAAGGAGTGCGGTTATCATGGCTCCCAGAGTTGTTTAGAAACCTTTCATCCCTGGACTACACTCATCACGGATTCAGTCACGGACAGGAAGCAATCGATGAGATTCTGTCAATGTTGCAGGTCTCCTTCCGAATCCGGGAGCTCAAATTGTGTATTCGTCGCAATGCTCTGGCTTATCAGGCATTACATCTTCGGAGGCCACAGATAGGCGACGACAATGTCGCTCTGCCTTCTCTCGAATCGTTGTCACTCTGCGTGGACAATGGAGAGTCGGATATACCATCCGAACTCATCGCCGTAGTCTCTCGCTTGTCCATGCCAGGTGTCAAGAATTTATACTTGCAAGATAATACATTTACGCTTGGTTCACCAAGTCAACATTCGCGGCCATTTGCTGCATTGCCGATGCTTATGGATGCTATATGCCGCGATACTTCCTTGCGCAATTTGACGGCAGAGGGTCGTTGGGTCGAGCCGTTGTTGACCGGTGACCCCCCATTGGAAATATCATAGGGGTGAGTGAAAGGTGATGAAAAGCTACGATTACTTTAACGGTTGTCCTCACCGTTTCATACCTATGGATTCGATGTAGCCTTCCTCGCGTAAACTATGTATCATCTGTTGTTTAAGTTTCGGATATTAGCTGATCTAACCCTCAGCAATGTATTTTAATCTGTAAGTAGAAATAGGTCGAATTCGTCCGGAGTGTCGGACCTCGGGGAAGACTGAAGGTGTTTCGTCGGATATTTCCGTCTGCTATCCCAGATGTCTTGGATAATGGATTTGGACCCTCGGCGTGTCGCGTCTGGGTACTATCCAGAAGTCCGATATGGTCATAGGTTCCCTTATCTTTGAAACGTTAGAGGCACTCATCATCATCGCCCACGTTGATCAGCCAACTTGGAACATCAGCCATGCCACTTTCCCCCTCCCGGTTCACATTGGAGAAGCTGTATGACCTCAACGGTCTAATCGCCCTGGTGACGGGCGGTGGGACGGGGATTGGGCTAATGATCGCCCAAGGTCTTGCTGCCAATGGGGCACGTGTCTACATTACGGGTCGACGACTGGAAGTACTTCAGAACATTGCCGAATCATGGAACAGCAACAAGGAAGGCTCCATGGGGAGTATGATTGTGTGAGCATTCACATGTTGGTGAAGATTTCACATCAAGTCTAACGCCGCTCGTCGGGTGGTCTCAGACTGAGGATGGATGCCACGGACAAGGAAGAAATACGACAGGCCGTACAGAAGCTGACGAACGACGAGGGCAAGTTGCATATCCTGGTAAACAAGTGCGGATCTACATACCCTTCGTCGAAGCACTGATCGTTCAACTTGATCGTTGGCGACTTCTATGCGACAGCGCTGGTCAAACTGGCCCTCTTTCTCCGGAATTGAATAAACCGTCGCCGATGGCTCCCAAAAAGGCAGAAGAAGTTGGCCAGTATCTCTTCAACGAGTCCTTTGAAGAGTGGTCTTCGCTGTATGCCATCAACACGTTCTCCATATACTTTGTGACCGTGGCTTTCCTGGAATTGCTCGACAAGGGATCTCAGGATAAGCTTGGATTCACCTCGAATGTGATCAACATCACGAGCATCAGCGGGCTGGCGAAGATCGCGCAGGCACACGTGCGTGTTCCAGCCGTTTCCATGTCGTGGTGTCCCCGACAGATCACGGTCCCACTTCAGTTCTGCTACAACAGCTCCAAAGCAGCTGCTTCCCATCTCAATAAGATGCTCGCTACTGAGTTTGCCCTCCGAGGCATTCAAGTCCGTGTCAATGCGATCGCACCGGGTGTATACGAGAGCGAGATGACCCATGATATCATTTCCGGTCAGGAAGCTACAGACGCGGTTGGCATGGGCGTCGTTTCAATCCCTGCCAAAAGGCCGGGAACGTAAGTCGATGCGTTGCACGTCTGCCTAGCACGTTTCGAACATACCTGATTGTTGTATACAGGGCAGAGGAGATGGCGGGCACAGTGGTGTACTTGGCCTCGCCAGCCGCGGAATATATGAATGGACAGGAATTGGTCATCGATGGTGGATACCTAGCTGTAAACCCTTCTCGAGTCTGAGGCAGGGCACAACGATAGTAGGCCTAGCGACGGAGTGTGGGACGAACATCAGATTGTTTACATGGTTCACACAATGAGCAGTTACCTTTGTTCACGTGGAGGAGATGCGTGACATTCGCCGGTGATCATACCAGAAATAAGTTTATGAGCTTCTTAATTGTATAAAAAGTTCTTTCCAGAGGTGACCGGCCACGTTCGAACCTTCAGCAGCCCCTGGATGATGGAAACCTTTGATTTTATCGTCGTGGGCGGTGGGCACGCAGGTGCATGCGCTGCAATCTCTGAAGTTGAGGCGGGCCACAAGGCCGTCCTAATCGTAGAAAAAGCTCCTGAAGAATGGGTGGGTGGGAACGGGTATTTCACAGCGGGCGCCCACCGCACGGTCCACGCAGGCCTGGCAGACCTTCTCCCCCTCTTCATCAACGTGATGGCCGAACAAGCAGGAAATATCAACGTGGCACCGTACACCGCGGACGATTTCGTCGGCGACATTATGCGTCTCAGGGAGAACAAACCCAGTGCAGAGCTCAAGGGACGCGGTACAGTGGCTCGCGAAGACTGCGGGGATACCGTTCATCCTCGCATTCCACAGACAAGCGTACGAGGTGGACGGGATACAAAAGTTTTGGGGAGGGCTCGCATTGGGCGTGCAAGATGGTGGAAAGGGCTTGATCAAGGCAGACCTGAAAGCGCTCCGGGACCGAGGTGTCGAACTGTGGTTCAACTCGCCGGCCGTGAAGCTCGTCGCGGAGGGTGGCACAGTGACGGGTGTTATCGTGCGAAAGGGCGGGGAAGAAATCCCTCTCCGCGCAGCTGCGGTCGTTCTCGCGTGCGGAGGTTACGAATCTAGTCGCGAGCTCCGCACGAAACACCTCGGATCGGACTGGGAGTGTGCACGAGTTAGTGGTCTGCATACGTGATGGGAGACGGGAGGCCCACTGGCGGCGACGTTCATATAGGTTCGCGGAACGCCTTACAACACTGGTGACGGAATCTTGATGGCGCAGGCCATAGGTGCCAAACTCGTCGGCGAGTGGGGCGGATGCCACAGTACTTGTTGGGACGCGAACGCGCGCATGGACGCAGGAGATAGGGAGCTGAGTAACCAATTCACCGAGTCTAGATATCCGCTCGGCATATGGTGAACGTCAATGGAGAGCGGTTTGTCGACGAAGGCCAAGATTTCCGAAACTATACATACGCGAAGTTCGGAAGGTAAGCCTTGATGCAGCCCAAGGGTTTTGCCTTTCAGGTGTAGGATGCAGAGATGGTTCCATTGCTACGAAAGGAAGAGTACAGCAATGATATAGTCGAAAGAATTAGGGGTCCACCATCGAGGAGTTGGCTGCAAAGTTAGGGGGCAAAGGATTACAAGACAGAGAAAGCTTCCTGCGGACTGTCCGCGCTTACAACAACGCAGTTCAGCATCGTACAGAATGCCCAGGTCGAAAGTGGGATCTAACTATCAAAGATGGCCTGTCAACCCAATCCACGAAGCAGTCATTGACCATTGCAAAGTCGAACTGGGCTCTTCCGATAGAGCAGGGCCCATTCTTAGCTGTCAAGGTTACCTGTGGCATTACATTCACGTTTGGTGATCTTGGAATCGACCCCGTAACGGGTGGAGTACTGTCCGAAAATGGAGAGGTTATTCGGAGTCTATTTTGTACCGGAGAAATGATCGGGGATCTTTATTATAACAGCTACCCAGGGGGTAGCGGACTGACAGCAGGAGCTGTGTTTGGGATGAAAGCAGGTCGCGCAGCAGCAGATACAACGATGCTGTTTAGACATTGACCGAGTGCAATACAACGGAATAATAACAAACTGCGGAACATCGACAATTAGTGCATCACAACGGTCCAATCATAGTAATCAAAATTTGACTACTTACCCTCTTCGTCGAACACAGTAGCATATCTCATAATCTCGGTATCCTTCTCCTTCAGTTGGTGCTTATGCTAGGAAATGGAAGAACCACTCCGTCATCCCTCGGGCACTTTCTTCTTTCGCCCAGCCTGGTTAAGTAGGTCGAAGTCAGTTCATGCACATGCACTGCATCATGAAGACACACGTGCATGGGCAACGTTCGGGTCGCCCCGAACAGCAAAGCCGTGAGACACTCCCGAAAAAACTTGGAAAAAGTACGTTAATTTCTGGCTGATCAATATGTCCTCAGCTCGTCTTCGCGCCTCAAGAGGGAAAGTGAAGTCGTTCTTTGATGGCAGAAGCAATTAACCAGTGAACGAAATGGGTCGTTGCAGGGCAATACCTGCACACGAAAGTAGCAGGGGACCTGTTCTTGCGTGAGCAGATGGAGTTGATACGCGATGTTTGGACAACGTACTGTTCAGTTTCTGGAAGTGGCCCTCCTCGAGGAAACCGGGGTGTGCAACAGCACCTTCATGGGCCGTTGGGTTACACTTGACTGTTTATGACCATGAAAATACATTACCTGCTACGATGCAAGCCTCTGCGTCCAGATCCAGTAGTAAGAACGGTGCTCCAAAACAGTAACCTAGTGACAGTTTTATTCTATCATCGACTTACCAAGGAACCGCGGCTCTATTAAGCTTACCAACTGCAACATATTCCATCGCTTCTGTACCTAAGAGTGTGAGAAACTTAGCACCTTATCGAAGGGAGTGATGTCTGCGTGCCGATACCGTATTTTGCCTTAACTTCGGCAAACCAGTTTGGGAATACCTCGACTGCTACAGCGCGCCTCCAAGCACCATGTAACCTTATCACAATCCGGTGGCAGGTTTTGTACGGGTACTCCAAAGAAATAATCTGGTCCGAGTATGATGAATCCTGTGATTCCACGACGCGTTAACGCACATAACTTGCATGTAACAAAATCACATACCACGCAAGGCGAAGTAGTCTTGAAGCAGCATGTTATTGATAAAAAGGGGTCCATAAGCGTCTGCGAGGAACGGAGGACTCGCTTGTGTTGACTTGATGGTGCATTTGGTGGAGGTTCGGAGATGTATGTATTGAGACCGCCGAGCGGTACGATGCGCCCTTCTGGAGTGCCAGAGTGTCTGATGCCCGTCCAACAGCACGTGCCCGGGGGACCAGCGAGAGTCGTCGACATGTTGGTTGCTGGTAATGGTTCGACCACAGCTCTACTGGCATAATTATCAAGCGTTTAAGTTTCCTGTTGAAATGGAGTGGGAACTTACCAATCATGATTCATAGCCGTC
Source organism: Pulveroboletus cf. aberrans (assembly GCA_038094155.1). NCBI lineage: Eukaryota > Fungi > Basidiomycota > Agaricomycetes > Boletales > Boletaceae > Pulveroboletus > Pulveroboletus cf. aberrans. Next base: position 14,721 of record JBBPTO010000863.1, on the reverse strand, counting down.
GGGGCAATGCATGGGTGTCGCGGAAAAAAAGGCCGGGATTGAATTCATTGACTATTTCAGGGCCCGGGCGTCGTCGAACCGGCCCGGGCAAGCATGTCGATCATCTCGTCACCCACGGATTAGCAACCCCATGGTTGGCTGAGAATGTGATCACAGCCTGAGAACAGGTAGTGAGTGATATTTTCCCGTTCTTGGTGTGGCCGCTGGGTGGAGTGCTATTGGCCCAGCATTTGCCAAGGGTATTTTCAAGCTTCTACGTTTCTGTGAGACGGTTCGAAATCCGTTTTCCCTCAAATTTGCCGTGCTGCATTACTACAATGACCGTGGCAGGGGCTTAAGAAGCGGTTGAGCGGACGCGTACTTTGTTCCACTGGGAAATTTGGGGTCATTCTGTGTTTGAGTTTGAGCGCTTGACGCGCGCTTCAACATCGACGTAATAGACCAGATACAAATATGGCGATCCGTCTTGGACGACTCCACGCCGACGCAGGACGTTCTTGCTTGAGGCTCTCATGGCCGTACAACAAGTCTCGTTGCAGTCTACTTCCAAGACACATCACCCGATCCACTTTACCGATGTGGTCGCTCTTACGGTCGCTGCAAGCCACGGCGATCACCTCGACAACGAACCATCCCATGTTTTTTCTTGCCAGTGTCCGTCCGAAGTCACCGCCCAAGTCCCAGAGCGAAAACAGCGACCTTCTCTGCGCATAAATACCCCTACCCCGTCTGTCACCGCCAAATTCGGTCGTCCCATTCCTCCGCTGCCTGACACGCCTTCCGCTCGCACCGGTCCTCCTCGGACTCTGTCTTATCAATTTACGTCCTCCAGTTCTCCCATTGGCTCTCACTTCGCCTCCCCCGATAGTCGGAACAGGAATGATGAGCTGATTGAAAACGACCTCGCCGAACTCCCCCATCCCTCTCAACATACTCGCCTGCAGAGGCAACAGTCTACTTTTCGTGGGGCCTTGGAGTTGCTCAGCCCAAGCACTGGTAAAGATTTGATAGACAGGGAGGGCAAGGGCCGTGTGACAAGCGGTCAGGACGAACTTCAAACCCGTACTCCTACAAGATGGCTCGAGTCAGCAGCCGATGTTATTTACGAGGAACCTCAAGGTTCAGAACAGCAAAACGAGCACGAAACGCATCTTCCCAGACAGGAGACCGCAGATTTTGTCCAACAAGACACTTCACAGCCCAAGTATTTGCCCGAAGCAGATATGCAGCGATCACGAACTCGCACTCTCCCGAAGCCTATGAAACCTTCCGGAGGCTCCGATAGGTGGGGAAAGTTACGCTCATTTATTCCCTCCGTAATACGGCAGTCGACCTCGACTGCTACGACGCACACTGTCACACCCCCGGAAGTGAACATTATCGATGAGCTCATTACTGGCGGCCTTTCCAATTTGATGTTGGGCCTTTGGTTCGAGCGGGATGACAAGGGTCATCGACGGGTTCCGGTTTTGCTTCACAGGCTGCGTATTCGCATCAGCGATAGTCTACATCCATCCCACGCACACAAGGCCGTATTTCGTATCGAGTGTGAATATGCGAACGGTGCTGCTCGATGGGTCATATATCGGCAACTTCGGGATTTTATCTCGTTGCATACTCATTACGCCATATCTAATGCATTCAAGAGTCACAAGGACAAGCTTCCAGAGTTTCCACGAACCAGTATGGTTCTTCATCCATTCTCCTTTGCGTGTCTGATCCTGGTACCCCAAGGTCTACCATATCTGAATTTCCTTAAAATGGGAAGTGGTGGATCCCAAATTCGTCAAGCGGATTTCGCATTATCACAACGTGAAGCCCTGGAAGTTTACCTTATCAAACTGATTCGTGCTGTGGTGCGTTGTTGCAAACACGAACAGTTTGGAAGATTAAACAAATGGGTTATATGTCAGATGTTCCATCCCTCTTCGAACAGATTATCAGGTTTTCTTGAACTCAGCGCTTTGTTTATATACCTTGCAAAGTCAGGCGGGGTCCAGTATAAAGCTGGCCTTCTGCACTTTGAGACATCTAGAAGTGGTCCAGGACTTGGCCGTAAAGCCACAAGCAGGAAGGATCGAAAACAGTCTCGCTGGTGCGCTGTACGGGAGAGCTATTTAGTCGTTCTCGAAGAGTCTGCAGAAGTCTGTTACATCTCACTTTGGCTATTTGTCTCTGATCGACGTAACAGTTGACTGTTCTGGATGTTTTTCTTTTGGGCGCAGATTTCAAAATCGAGCGCCCGATACGTTACTTTCGCAAAGGCCTCCATCTTCTTCGACCCGAACCTGCGGACAGGGAATTTCACGCTGCCGAACACACACACGAAGTCGTGATATCGCAGGAGAAGACGGAGGTCGACTGTGTGTCCATGATGGGATCTATCGCGAGCAGAATAACTTCAGTTCTTAACGTCTTTCAACGGTCGATACCGCATAAAAACGGCGAGGATAACCAGGAGAATAGCTCTCCTCAACTCAACCATACACGGGATGTTTCGGCGTCTTCGGGGAGCTCAGTCGCGTCCAACCGCTCCCACTCACCTTCACCTATGTTAGATCCCTCTACACACATTAGGCCCCTTCAAATATCTCTTTCTCCACAAAATGAGCAAGATCAGAACGGGGAACAGGACCGACCTCCGTCAGAGAGCGAGCAACGCAAACGAAAGAAGCGTTCGCAAGACGTTTCAAAACACACGTTTTATGTCGAAAATTCACAAATGCGGCTCAAACTGTTTGCGAGGAACGAGGTGAGGACCTGATCGAGAACTTGGCTTACAACTAACGCTGCGCTCTATTAGCGCCAAATGTTACAATGGATCACGGCCCTGGAGAAAGCTGTGGCTACTTGTCAATTCGCGACGGAGAATCGGTTTGGGAGCTTCGCACCGATCCGGATGAACGTGGCCGCACAATGGCTTGTGGACGGGGTCAGCTTCTAGTGTACTTCCATACTCACTTACTGAACGCACTGTCCAGCGCGACTACATGTGGAATCTGTCAAGAGCGCTTATGATGGCCAAAGAAACCATATATATTCATGACTGGTGGCTCTCACCAGGTATGTTTGGTCAATTGGAGGATCGTGTCCTGTAACCTACCCACCGCAGAATTACAGTTGCGACGGCCACATAAAGACAGGTATCGACTGGACAAGATTCTGGAGCGAAAGGCAAGCCAAGGCGTTAAGATTTGTGTGATATTATAGTAAGTATCTATCAGTGTGTGCGGCATATGCTCACATAGGCGTTAGTCAGGAAGTGTCAAGCCGGACAACGCCAACGGACAGCGGGTGGGCAAGACTTAGCGTCGTTGTTATCGTTGTCTGACGTCCATGTCCCGCAACAGCTATGCGAAACAACGGTTGTCGTCACTTCATCCAGACATCATGATCCAACGTTCGCCCTCACATTTCCAGACGGGCACGTTTTACTGGGCTCACGTGAGCTGATAAACTATACCCATCTCCCTATATACCACTAATGTGTTCCTTGTTCTAGCACGAAAAGCTTTGTGTCATTGATCAAACTATTGCCTTCATGGGCGGGCTAGATCTTTGCTTTGGAAGGTCCGTCATGCTGGTCTTGTAACAGAATATATTTCATTCTTTTTAGATGGGATACTCCGCAACATATTATCGTTGACGACCCGGAACTGTCACCAGATAAGAAGACAGAAATATGGCCAGGTTTATTTCCGACGAGTTCGCACCATCGGATATGTGCTGATTGCTTTTCGCGGTTATGTCAGGCAAGGACTACAGCAATCCGAGAGTTGTGGATTTCCATACACTCCATAAACCTGAAGAGGACATGTACGATCGCTCCAAAGTTCCGAGGATGGCTTGGTACGTGTACACATAAGTGGGGATCGAACCTAATTCTGTTCAGGCACGACGTCGGAATGCAAGTCGTTGGCCAACCGGCTCGTGATCTAGCTCGACATTTTGTAGAGAGGTACGAGTTCGGCGAACTGGTCGGTTTTATCTGTTGACATGTTGACAAATAACATTAGGTGGAATTGGTTGTTGCGGATCAAGGTAGGCGTATTCTTGTACTACGTGGGCAACTTCTGGTCACGGAACCTTCCCATGTATAGAATCATACGAGGCTCATGCCATTCTTACTGCCCCCACCGGAATTTAGGCCCGGAGAATTGGAAGCCCTGGATCTGACGGGAACCTGTGAGTTACAGATCTGTCGATCGGCTGGGCCGTGGTCGCTTGGGACGCCAAATCGGACTGAACACTCTATCCAAAACGCATACATAACGGGTAAGCCCCATTGGTGCATTCGCATGTATCGCACTGATCCGAATTAGCAATTAACGAGTCCGAGCACTTTGTGTACATCGAGAACCAGTTCTTTATCACTTCGTAAGCAGTTCACTGTAAACTTGAGAGCAGATGTCACCTCCCACCTGTAGGACTGTAATAAATGACGTGACGATAGAGAACGGCATCGGAGAGGCTCTTATCAGGCGAATCATTCGCGCTAAGCAAGAGGGAACTCCATGGAAGTGCTGCATCGTGATACCGTTACTCCCTGGGTTCCCATTTCCATTGGACCATGGCGATGCTAGCTCAGTGCGTCTACCCCGTTCCTGATCTACTTCGACACTGGAACGAGGATTTTACAGGTGCGAATCATACTCGACTGCCAATACCATTCTCTCTTTCGAGGGAACAGTTCAATTTACGAGCGATTGCGGGCGGAACAAATCGAAGTAGGTTCTACTCCTTCGATTCTCCATCCATCTTAACTTCTGCTTAGCCCGAGGATTATGTTCGCGTATTCTCCTTGCGGAATTGGGGGAAAATGCGTGACGGGGTCTTGACCACTGAGATGGTGAGCTACCCGAAGTCGAACTTGTCTACTGCGTTCTCATGACGGTCTCAGGTGTACATTCACGCCAAGATCTGCATCGTCGATGACAGATTGGCGATCATTGGCAGTGCAAATATCAATGAACGATCGCAGCGAGGCGATCGAGATTCCGAATTGGCCGCTGTCATCCGAGACACGGACATGATCAAGGGGTAAGTTGTAGTGAACCCACTTTGGCGCCGTGATCTCGGTTAATTTATTTGGGTGCAGAACGATGGCGGGTAAACCGTTTGGAGTGGGCCGATTTGCACACACGCTTCGGGTCCGGCTCATGCGAGAGCATGTTGGAATTGACGTCGATACCTTGACCGACGAGAACCGCGTATCGCATGAATGCGAGTCACACCGCAAACGAGATCAGGAACAGTGGGACTCGAGTGGTGAACAAGAACTGCCGGTTCCACCAATTCCAGAGGTGGTGTGTGAGCAACCGCTCCATGATGCATTGCACACGATGGTACATGAGATCGAAGAAGGCACGTGGATTCTCTGCTTGTCACTGCCGCGTCGCTCACTCGCTTGTCAAGGTGTGAAAGGCGAGCACGCTATCGTTAAATTGCCGTCGAAAGTATTCCATCGCTCTGTAGCAGACAACAGTGCACACGATGCAGCTTCCAATCAGGAGGAACCACTACTTCAGGAGGGTCATATGCCATTCTCTCCCGGTAGAGAGAAGCATGTCGAATTCAGTGGCGCAGGAGTTCCCACAGTCGATGCTCCAGTACCGAAGCCTCAGCTCCCGTCTTTAGAAGTCGAAGGGTCATTTAACGCCGATCAGCTGGTGCTTAATGGTCAAGAGTCACAACCTGACACAGGCACGTCATGCGATGCACATGCTAGTGGTTGGGAAGTCGTAGATGTCGGAACCAATCCCGCTTACGGGTCGTCGTACTCTACTTTGGGTTACAGCGACTTGAGTGGGGACAAAGACACAGTTAATAAACGGTCTCAGCGAAGAGAGCGTCGACGCCTTCACAGAACCAAGGGCAAGCAGGCAGCTTCGATGGCAGGGCCGCCCATTCATCCCGGCGATTTCGAGGATCCGATCTCGGACGAGTTTTGGGAGGATCTTTGGGTTGCATGCGCAGAGCACAACGTCCGTACCGGTTCGCTTTCGTTCACATGTCTGCGTCGATTGACTGAACTCCGCAGACGGAAATATACCACAAGGTATTCCATGCGATCCCTGACGATGCGGTGACAACCTGGAAGCAGTATAAGAGTTTCGTTGCTCACCACGAACGGTTTACCAAGACCGTGAGTTTCCCGAATTCCTAAATCAGATTCCATGATATCTTTTCTCTTAGGCCAAAGGGAGTTCTTCGGACTTGTCGTCGTCGACCAGTGACTTAAGTGAGAAAGGGTCTGATCTTCGAGACCAGAGCGTGGAAGAGCTCCATGACCGAGATGGAAAAGATAGTGAATTGCATTCCATGCCCAAACTACCATACACGCAAGAGAAAGATCTGGGCAAAGGAAAGAGCGTCCGAAGGCATCAACCGTTCGATAAGGCAGAGTGGGCGGAAATGGAGAACATGTTGAAACACGTTTGTGGGCATCTAGGTAAGGTGAACGACACTGTCCGTTATTCCCGACTAAATTATGTTCCAGTCTTACATCCAACCCATTTTCTGGAGGGCGAGGATGAAGGAGAAAACTTTTTGTTTAACTCAGACAAGTGAGTGGGATTCGCTACTTGTGTGATTCGTCTGTTGATCAATTGATTACGCGCATCCCTCAGGATCCTACCTCTTCCAATCTACGATTGAACGCGCTCCGGCTGTTTATCATTTATGGTATGCGTAAAGTTATGCATCATAGTTGGCATTCCCATTCTTCCGTTCAGTCTTCAGTGTGGATGTCGAATATCAACTTGTCTGCAAACATCGCTGGAGGTTGTCAATTAGTCCCTCAAGTCCGTCCTTTAACAGGAGGATCCGAGGATGATGCCTGATCGGAATCAACAAGCTCGAGATCTGCGACGAGCCATGGAAGATCACTAGGCCTGATCATTTTGGGGGATGGCGGGAATTTGCAACAGTAACGCGTGTAGGCTACTAGTTGCTGATAAGTCCGGGGGCGTGATCCTGTGACTGCAGGCGGCCGATGGGCGGAGCGGTTTGACGTTCGGAAATGACGTTGGAGTCACTGACAGATGTATAAATGTGGTGACTCATAGGCGGCTCCTCCCCTCCCGTCCATTGATCGGCACACATTGAACTTCCGCTTATACACCACACCTCAGATTGACGCGGAACGGGGAGATACCCTAGCAATTGAGGAAGAATGTTAGTTCCTCCACTTTGGAAACTGTGTTTCAATGACATGTCTACGTCACACGAACAGATCTTACAAAATTTCCTCCCGAAGACGCCAATGGTGCATTTTTCGTTGCTCGAAGCGCAGCTTACCAATGCAGATCATCTGTTCAGACGTCAGGTCGAGAACGACCACTCATTTCCCGTACAAGTTGGTCGCTAGTCCCACACAGTTGCTTGCTCTCGTTCCTGGAAAATGGAAAGCTATCAAGGTACGTACTCACAGTTATTGTCATAACTCGTTTTGAACTTGAATCCGAAGTGGGCTTGTGCTCGCGCACTCCATCCGCTTTACGTTGACTATATGGCTGCAGTCTCACCATACAGACAAACGTTGCTGGTGGTTGGTGATATATATATGCAACACACTTTCCCCGTCTATCACATCCTATCGCAGGAGTACTCTCTGCGCCGGAGAAAAAAAGGAAGAGGAACTTGAAAGGACGCGACACCAGTTCCGCGTGACCAGCTTGTGGCGTCAAAAGCGCCTGCATCCTGGATACGCTATGAAGAGCGAGGAGGGTACCGTTCCTTGGATCTGTGTTGTTGTTCCGACAACGGAGCAATGATATGGGACGAGGCTTCCCCTTACAAACTTGACTGAAGTTCTCACGTGGCCCGGTGGGTTGGGGCCAGCGTTCATGGGTCCACCAAGTTTCAGTGATGCTACGAGCCGAACATTGAAAGCGTTCTTATCACCTAGCCAACATACGCCACATGACCCGGTTGCACTCAATCCAGAGCTTATTCTCGCTGTGCACAAGATTATCTCCAAGTTGCGCTTATGGAGGGAATCCTACCTTGTTCTCGTAAGGTAGGGCTCACGGGAAGGCATCCAACCTCACGTGATGTGACAATTTAAATTGACAACGTTGGCTTTTTTGGCGCAGAAGTCTTGTCACTTAACAACTGTCGGACAACACTGAAAATTTACCACAAATCTCAATTCTTGCTACTAAGCAAATCCATCATGCAGAAATGTTTTTATACCCCTTTAGAACACTTCTGCTTACCAGATTTCTCTTATTGTAAGTTTCACAATTGTTGGTAATTTTTGTGTTGTCACACTTGAACCAGTAAATGTCATGTGACATTGGATGGCTTCCCATGAGACCTACCTTAAGAGAATACTGAACAACTTGGATGTCTTGGTCAGCTATTGAAATTGTGGAATGGGATGCTACGTTATTTTGGAGATCAAAAATAATTGTGAAGAGGTGGTGAAAAAATTGACATTTTTTCTGAAACTGGGGCACATAATACATGGGCTGCAGCCTTGAATTTCCAACAACAGCCTCAAAGTTGTTCTGAGCATTGCACCAATGGCTTTGGATGGACAATTCAGGGCAGACCCACCACCCTGCTTGGCTCAGATTTTGACCTGGCTTCAGAGAGGATGTCTTCAAGTGGATTGAGCACAAGGAGTGCCATGAGCATCGGGTACACATGAACATAAAGTACAGCCAGTGTGAGTAAGATGAATCTGTTGGAAAACGGTCCACAAAGTAGGACTGTATCAACATGTGGTTACATTGTTCCTGGTTGCCTCCTCTGTTGCTAACAGTTCAGGTTGCAGAATCAGCCAGTGGGTAAGTAATTTCCATTTCTGTGGCTACTTGCTAAAGTACATTGATCACAACAAGATGAACATTCAGAACCTCGCAAATTGCATTCCCTGCCAAATGTTTAACAAGGTCAGTCAGACATGATGCTAGTGTATGGATATGTTAAAAAAAAACACACCAGATCTATGTATGCACTGCATCTTGCTGGTGCTTGTTACTACATCCCATATGGCAGACACCTTCCCTGGTGTGCTGGCCACCCTCACTGCCAGAAGGTTTGGAACTGAACTTGGTTCATGTGATGCAGGCTTATAGTCTGACATTCACACAGAATCTCCTACAAGATGAAGGGGTGAAATCCTCTGTAGGTTGATTGGGGGCGAGAAAGTACAGCTATGTCTTTTTTATCTTCTACTCAACATCCCTATCTGCCCTACTGAGACAAGCTGCCTCACTGAGACAATCTGCCCCGAAATGATCATATCAATGATTGACCTTTGATGTGTGACTAAGCTGTTACATCCCCCCTTCCAGTGAGCCATCCAGCTCATTTACTTTCCCATGACGGCCTCTGCAGTCAAGGGTTGAGTTCCTGCAGGACACTTGATAGTGACTGGAAGCTCTGCAGAGGTGAATTCTTTGACTGTGACTGCTGACACAGTCCTGACAGGTTGGTCTACCAGGAGTGGTGGTGGCACTATGCTAGGCTCTGGCATCCCATTGACAAAGTGCTTGACATATGCGATAGCTGTTATGACTACCTTGGGTAAAGATAGGTGTAGCCCCTAGAGAGGGTCTAGAAAAACTGGGACGAAGGAGAATGTGGCTAGACATTCTATGAGGATGAGATATCTAGGTTCTAGGAGAACAAGATGTTCTGCTTGTTCTATCTCAATGGTTGAGAGTCAAAGAGAAGACTGCCTCTGAGATTGATCGTCTCAAGGTGAACAAGAGATTTTCCTTAGAACAGCATAGCCTCTTGAGTGCTACAAAGTCTCAAAGAGCAAGAGAATTTCCCTGATAAGGGACTTAGGACTGGGGCTAGGAATGGAGCTGAGACCTGGTGTAATTGAGGTACACAAAAGGGAGGTCTAGCTTGGAGATACGAGTACAGAGAGATGGGTTTATATACATAGGAAAGGAACTGCTGACAAAGCAAATGGAATTGCATAGAATGTGATGGAAATCGTACGATGAGTAAAGGTATTGTAGTCAGTGGTGAAAAGAAAAGAATGTCCAGATCGGGACTAACACCCATGTGTATGGTAAGAGAAAAGGGTTGATCGTAACATTACCCCCTTAGTGTGTCTGAGACTATGATGAAGGACTTAAAAAATTGAGATAACATCCACCTCCAGGAGAGCCTGTCATGTTGGCCATCCCTTCTGCAGTGTATTTCTCATCTCCATTAGACAGCAGATGGCAAGGGAAAGCATATTATCTAGGTGGAGGGATTGAAATTGATTGTCCAAATGTACAATGTCTGGTGTGGGAGGAGTGGGTACCAGGAGAACGGCCAGTGCCACAACGTCTAGATGGTGAGCCTCTCGAGCTGTGCGATGATGGTGGCAAGCTCGACAAGGATGGGGTTGGTTGGTGTTGGCGAAAAGGGCAGTGCATCTGAGCATGTCCTGGGGTGAAGTTGTGGCAGATAGGACATTCATACTTCTTGCAAAAGATCTGTCAGTGACCTAGACAATGACAAGAATAACAGGCTTCGGGGTATTGAGGGTGAGATGGAGGAAGGGGGATGGCTCTGTCATTTCTGATCCAGTAGGCCTTGGTGCGTTTGACGGCAGCAAGCTCTGCTGGAGTCAGCAGTTTGAAAGATGTGGATGGGGTGCAAGGTACCCTGTACTCAGCTAGGTCCTTCAGATACCGATCAACATCAAATAGAAACTCTTCCATTTTCAACTGATGCATCGTCATCAGTAGGAAGCCCTTCAGTTCTTCTTGGATGTCTCTGAGTCATCATCCAATATGGGAGGTGATATGGTTGGTGATGCTGGGAAGGAGGAGGTCTTCCACAATGAGGGACAGTTATTGTTTTTGAAGGAAGCTGCAATAGAGAGTATACAGCAGGGATATGATGTCAAGATGAGACAAGATCATGGAGGAAAGACGGGAATTGATCAAATGTTTCATCATTGTTCTGAGGTGGGTTTCACTGGGGAGTTCCCCACAGAGGTTGTGGGCAAAGGGTGGAACAGTGATGGAGGTCACCAGATGGGGAGGTATGGCTGCTATGGCCAGTATGATGACAGTAGGGAGGGGGGCGATGACTTCATTGCCAAACTGGGAGCAGTGCCAGGTGGGCACATCTGATCCACAGATGACTTGAATGGGCTCACCATCAGGAAATGTGGTAGTGGTCCAGCCAGGGGTGGCTACAGTGGAGGAGAGTTCTTCAGTGCTGGGGGAAATAGATGAAGGAGACAAGGTGGTATCTATGAGAGTGAAGGAAATGGTAGAAGGAGATGAAGACATGACTTTATTTTTGTGATGGTTTTTGTTTTTGAGTGGTGGTTTTTTTTCTGAGGGAGCGTGAGAAGGAAAAGTGAGGGGATGGAGTTTTTTATATCTATCTAGGGTGGACTGGAAATGTTTTAAGTTCTGTTCTGGGATTCAGGAGTCTTCTTTAGCCGAATATCCCTTTCAACAGATCAGGAATGTGCGTGAAGACAGTGCACCACAGTGTTTTAAAAATTTCTCTATTTCATACTCTTCCTCACCCTCTACAAGTTCTGGTGGGGGTCTTGGAAGGTTTTTGCCATGGATGGTATTTTCTCTATAGGGGGAAAGAAGGAAAGTGTGAAATATGGGGTGTATCTTCCATGTTTGTGGAAGACAGAGTTGGTATGTGATTGGAGATAGGACTTTAGTAATCATGAAGGGTTCTTCTCATTTGGGTGTGAACTTTGGGTTCACAACAGACTGATGGAGGTTTTTGGCTTCTAGCCAAACTTTATCTCCTTTGGAGAATGGGGTGAAGGATCATTTGTTTTGTGATGCCATGACTTGGTGTGTGAGTTCATGGGCTGCAAGAGCTTCATCTCTCATTGCAGATAGGGATTTCAATCAGAGGTCTATGGCAGGGAGTGAGGAGTTGGGGAGGATGATGAGTAGGGCATGGAGTTCATAGCCCATTATGAGGTAAAATGGCAATTTGCTGGTGACAGAGTGGGGGTGGTGATTGTGTGCAAATTCAGCGTGAGTAATCTGGTCCGTCCAGAAACCAGGGTTTGCACCATAGAAGATCTAAAGGTATGTTTCAACTTCCTGGTTGACACATTCAGTTTCACCATCCAACTGGGGATGATAAGTGGTAGACAGGGAAAGGTTGTAGTTCAAGAGATGACCTAGCTCTTTTGCAAAGGAGGAGGCAAATTGTGGTCCTCGGTCTGAGATGATCTTGTTGTAAAGATCAAATCTGAGGAAAACTTTGTGGAAAAAGAGGGTAGCAATGCCCTCAGTGGTGATGGTTTTCTTAGTGGGGCAGAGAATTACCCCCTTAGTAAGCATGTGGTTGACCATGACCAATAGGGAGTCAAAACTGGAGGAAGAGGAAAGATCAGTGATGAGATCGCATGAGATCTATTGGAAAGAACATGAACATGAGGATTTAATTGGTGTTAATGGGGGGACAGTGGGGTGGGTGTTTGCCTTGTTCTGTTGGCAAACAGTGCAGCCTTCTATGTACTTCCTTATGTATTGGGCAAGTCCGGGCCACCAGAATTCAGCAGAGATGAGCTGGCAGATTTTTAAGTATCCAGGATGTCCAGTGGTTTCATGGTCATGGCAATGGGTGAGTATTTCGTGGTGGAGGTTGTTGGTGGGAGGGATGTAGATATGTTCTTTATATGAGAGGACTCCTTTGAAGTAGGCCCAGTCTGAGAGATGGAAATGGAATGCAGGTGGTATTTCTCCATGTAATGCTTGGAGAGCTTGGAGGACGAGAGGGTCAGAGGAGGAGGAGGAGGCAAGCTTGCCTGCTAATGAGGAGTTGATGAGGTTGATGAAGAGGGAATCTGGGAGTAGGGTAGCTCCTGTATTGTCTTCTTCATTGATGATGAGGTCTGGGTGGTGGGAGAGGGCATCTGGAGCAGTGAGCTGGGAACCTGGAACATGGACCATTTTCAGGTCAAAATCTGCAAGGTTGAGAAGCCATTGTGCTTGTCGATGATTTAGATTCTGGGGTTGGCGGAAGTATGTCAGGTTCTTGTGATCAGTGAACATCTGGACAGGGAAGGGGGAGCCAGAGAGATAGTGTCTCCAGGCTTTCAGAGCTCAGATTATTGTGAGGAGTTCGCGATCATAGATATCATAATTCCTTTTGGCAGGGGAGAATGATTGTGAGAGGTAGGAGCAGGGATGCCAGTTTCCATTGGCATCTGTCTGGAGTAAAATTGCTCCAGTGGCAAACTTCAATGCATCCGTCATGATGGCGAGGGGTCAGGAGGTGTCAGGGAGGTGGAGAACTGGTTTTGACAGAAAAAGAGCCTTCAGATCATCGAAAGATTTCTGGCAGGTGGGAGTCCAGTCCCAAGAATGATTCTTCTTCGTAAGATGAATCAAGGGGTGAGCAATGGAGGAGTAATTATTTATGAATCACTGATAGAAGCTGGTGAATCCAAGGAAAGAACGGACATCTTTGACTTTTGTCAGGGTGGGCCAAGTGGCAACCCCATCAAGCTTGATGGGATCCATGGTGACTTGTCTGGGCTTTACGATCATTCTGAGGTATTCTACCTCAGACATGGCGAAAGTGCACTTTTTGAGCTTTAAGTGCAGGTTGAGTTCTTGCATCCTTTGCAGGATGCATTTAGTTCACTCCTTGTGGAGCTCTGGGTTGGGGGAGAAGATGATGAGATTATCCATGTAGATGACCAGCCATCCTTCAGCGATTATATCTCTAAATGAATTGTTTATGAATTGTTGGAATGTGATGGGGGAGTTTGTAAGTCTGAAGAACATGACAAGAGGTTTGAATAGGCCTTTGTGGGTGATGAAGGCAGCCTTCCATTGGTCACCATCCTTGATCCTAACATTGTTGTGCCCCCATCAAACATCAAACTTAGTGAAGACCTTTGCGTCTTTCAGCTTGTCGACAAGATCAGAGACAAGGGAAAGGGGGTAAGGATCCTGAATGGTGTGTTCATTCAGGTATTGATAGTCTTGGCATGGACGAAGTTTGCTGTCCTTCTTCTTGACAAAGAAGAAGGGCGCAACTTGGGGGGAGTTCAAGGGGTGGATTTTTCCGCAGTTGAGGTTTTCTTGGATAAAGTCCTCAGTGGCCTTCTGCTCATCCAGGGACAATGGGTAGACTTTCCCTACTTTGGGAACAAAAGAATCATCAAGGTGGATTTCATGATCATAAGGGCGAGATGGGGAAACATGATTGGATGCTTTCTTTGTGAAGACATCTGAAAATTCTGCATATTCCAGGGGTAATGTGATCTTAGGTTTGGTTTTATTGGCTGTGGCTGTGAGTTCAGTAGCGGTAGTGACTTTGTTGACAAACTTCTGATGTCTGAGGCTGCCACAGGGGGCAAAGTGGGTCCTGAAGTGGGCTATTCGATGGAGGTTTGCATACTTCTTGGTGATTCTGATGAGCTCTGACTTCTCTTCCTTCTGAAGGTAATCAAAGAGTCTTTTGTCATAGACTCAATGTGTCATAGTCTCTTTTGGGGCAGCTGTGGGGTAGAATTTTTTGTGTTGTTTGAGATCAGTGACATGTCCTTGGTACAAGTCTTTTGACTCATTGAGGAATTCTGAGATGGTACAGGTCTGTTTAGACCAGTCTATGAGGGGGTTGACCACCTTTAGCCAAGGTGATTCAAGAATGACATTCTGTTGTCTGCAATCCATAACATAAAAAAGGACCTTTTTGGTGATCCCTTTGATGTTGACAAAGAGTGTGGTAGAAAACAAAACTTTGCCTTTCTTATTG
>JBBPTO010000862.1:0-21330 GCA_038094155.1 Pulveroboletus cf. aberrans | reverse complement strand
TTATGAAATAAACCAGAAAGGAGAGGAACAGAAGGTGGAATGTGGAAACGGGCAGTTTGATGTGTTTGGCATTGGTGGCAGGTATGGATGTACCATTTAACGTCGTTGGCAAGCATGGGCCACCAAAATCGCAGGAGAAGATGAGTATGGACAGTGTAGACACCTTTGTGTCTGAGGTCATCATGGGCCTCCTTAATAAGTCTGTAGCACCAGTCTTCAGACACTATGACCTGCTGCCGGCCTCCAGGCGTGTGACACCAAAGAACATCTCAGTGAAGGAAGAAGTGGGTAGCAGAGGAGACGAAGGACTGAAATTCACTGTCAGACATGTCAGGCGGACGATGGCGAGTGGAAAGAAAAGTGTGGATAAGTTCCAGGCAGGCATCTCGGCCCTTAGCTTTGATGGAATGAGGGAAGGGTGGCTCGGAAGGTTTGTTGGGCTGCAAGGTGGGGTCAGAGACTTGGTCAGTGAATGCACAATAATTGATATAAACAGGAAGTATTCCCCAGTCAGCCATGTAGGGACTGGGGTAATTAACTTGGCAGGCATAGTAAACAGGAAGTGATGGGGGCATGAGAGAGACTCCATGATATCAGTACAGGAGAGAGTAGACGAACTGTGGGGAAGGATGTTCATTCAGCAAGGCAATGGCAAATGAATATGTATCATCTAGCCAATCCTTGTGGTCATCCTCATTTGGAGGGTCAGACTTGGACAATGGATGGTGGGAGAGGCCATTGGCTCCGGTATGCTTATCAGCGGGAATGTGGACAAGATTGAAAGTGAAAAGAAGGATCTCAGTGATCCATCGGTTGATCATGGTGTTGGGTTGCAGGTCAGGATTGTTGATCATCCCCTTGACGTACTTGGCGTCCATTTCCACTGTGAAGTTAGCAACTCTGAAAATGAAAATGCAGACTGCATGTAGAGCTCAAAAGAGCCCGTACAACTCAAGCTTCACCTGGGAATATCTGCTCTCCACCTCATTCAGGATCAGAGATTCAAAGCAGTTCAGATACCACTTCCCATCATTGCTGACTTGGAACAAAATAAAACTGACCATGGTCCAGAAGGTGTCCACTGCTAGGATCACCTCTCTCCTGAACTCGTAATCAAGCAGACAGAGTGCAGGAGACTTTAATATCTTGTCCTTCAGATGAATGAATGCTCCCCTCTCAGGCTTGCCCCAAACAAATGGAACACCTTTCCATGTCAAATTGACCAAAGGCCAGGAAATGGTTGCATAGTTCCATATGAAAATCTGAAGAACACTGCATGTACCTAGAAATTCCTGCACTTCAGAGACAGTCTTGCACTCCAGCCAATCCTGGATCTTTTGAACTTTGGCTTCATGGAGGATTTGGCCTTTGAAGGTGCATTTGTGCCTGACTATGGTGGCATTCAGGGCAGCAAGCATGAACTTCTTGGTGGAGATGGTGGCACCGATGACTTTCAAACAGGTCAGTATCCAATTAACAATGGTGAAATGCTCCCATATGAACTTGTGGATCCCTGGGTTCTCCAGGATGGTCTCATATGTGCCATCTGGATTGCAGTACTGGGTCTTGGTTGACTTCACTGGGAGATCATCAATGAACAGCATGATGTTATGTGAAATCTTGTCTTGGAGAATGAACACCATGTTGGCTTGGTAAACCTGCACGAAATTGGTATACCCCATAGGAAGGGTCATCAATTGATGAGGTCCAAGAGGAGTGAGAAAGGTCATCATGTCTCAGGACTCGACATGCAAAGGCCATTGATCATACCCTGCAAACAAGTCCATCATCGTGTATACCGTGTGTCTGGTGAAGGATTCTGCCAATTGTTCAACAAATGGAGGCACTGATGTATCCTGGATAGTGATGGAATTGAGCAGTTGAAGGTCGTGCATGAGGTGGAGGACAGTTCATAGACTCTGGATGTGATCCAGTCTTTGATGATTTGGATCACTTCCTGTTGCATTGCTGGCAGAATTGGAATATTGCGGAGAATCCAAGGGGTGTGCAGGACTGTCAGAATCTTGACTGGAGGGAAGTACCACTCATTGAGTTGGCCTCATTCAGTTGGAAACCAAGCAAAGGCCTTCTCATGGATGCAAAAAACCCAGTGAATGAGCTTTAACTCCTTGAGGAGGAGCCACTTGGCAGGGTCAAGATCTAATTTGTCAGCGCACTCCTGTGTGAAAGTAGTCCAGGTATGAAATCAGGGGGGTGAAACAGTAAGGTAGATAGTCTGAGAAGCAGGTTCAGAGGCAAGTGCCAGAGAACATAAAATTCCTTGGTCATGGGAGCAGGCACTGAGTGGACCTTCTTTGCTACTTGTTTGTATGTGAAGGAATGTCTGTCTGAATTATATGAATAAAGGGAATGGAAAATGGTGGCTAAATCAGGGGAAATGGATGAACAAGTCGAGGAGACATATTGATAATGAGACGAGTGTGGGGACGGACACTCCAAGTTACCCTTGAAAACCCCATCAGGGCTAGAATACCTGGGGTACATGAGGAGTCGCTGGGAATGCAATGGGGAAGCAATGTCTCATGTGGAAGAAGTAAAAATGAAAGAAGAAATAGACTGTGGGGTTGATAGAAAAATGAAGGCTAGGTGTGTGTGAGCCACTGGCTGTCTCTCCCCAGACGTATTCCAGTTCATCGAGGCTTAGTGAAAACCCCATTTGACTACACTTTGGTGGTTAGTATATGACAGACCTTTGCAACACTGGGAACATCCTTCTGACCATGGCTTGGTCAGCAACCAGTATTCTTTTCCAGTGTTTGGGTCTCACAAGGTGATGTTCTGTCCACCATCAGGGAAATTGTCAGTGGTCATGCTCATAAGGCAATGGAACGGGTGGCCGAGCAACAGATTGAAGTTAGCTCAGGCCATGACTTGGACTTGTAGGTTGATTTCTCCAGGTCTGAAGCTGAGTTGGAGATTTTCAAGGATGCTGAGGGTCGAGTTGGTGTTGGTGTTGGCGGAAGTCATGGTCATGATGTGATTGAAGTAGATGAAAAGTCTGAGTTGCTCCCATACTCATTTGGGCATGGTGATGACTTCAGATTCAGAATCTAGTATGCATGTCAGCATCTTCTTGGTTCCTACTACCTTTGCTTCCAAGGATCAGAGCGGGAGGCTATGATGGTACAATCCTCAGACCTGTGAAGATGCTCTCCATATTTCCATTCAACTTGTCCAGGGTTGCGACTGGTGAGTTCATTGACGTAGACAGTGTTGGAGGTGGTTGTCAGGATTCTCTTGGTAGCCATTGTTGAATATGTCACATAGACATATTAGGTAGCTTACATAAGCATACCTTACATCGGACAGTAGCTAGTTTACTTAGTTCTCAGTGACTTACTGAGGACATACAGGTACTTGCTACTACACTAATATAAGTGACTTACTAAGAACATACAGGTTACCTCAGGAAGAGAGGATTAACAGAGTTCTACAGCCATGGCGTCCTTGAATTGATGGTGAAAGTCTGGAGCAACTGTGAACAAGTCCTTCACGGGCACAGAGATGTTGGTCTCTAGTACCCAGTCCAGAATGCACTTGGGGGTGGACTTGTCTTCAAGTGGGAATGTGTATCTGTACTGTGCAGAGAAAGATGGAGTCGTATATGAAGTGGGCAGATTAATGGCTGACACTTTAGGAAAAAGCATGCTTTGTTCTGGAGCTTTGCTGGCCTTGGTGGTAGACAGATCTGGTATGGGTGGAGCAGGGGCAGCAGGAGTTGATGGCCTTCGTGACTGCTGTATCTTGGGAGTTTCTATCTCCTCCGAGACACTTGCAGCTCTGGGGTTGGACTTCTTCAGTGTGCTTCGGGAAGGAACAGCAATGCTGTCGAAATGGACATGCTTTCCTGACTTCCCATCTTTGGCTCAGTCTGCTTCAAAGGTAGCCCATGCTTGGGCAATATATGGCTGGAAATCTGGGTCAGTGACTTCTTGGAAATTGTCTACTCCCTTGTCATGGTTGTCAATCGTGGATTGAAATGTGGAAGGTTCTATTTCAAGAATTGCATCAGTAGGCTCCTTGGGGTATGCTACCGAATAAATCCTGGCAGTGAGATGTGGCAGGATGTTGTGGCCAGGAGTCTGTTGGGCAGCATGAGTGGTGTTGACAGCAGAAACCAGGTTGGAGGCCTGTTCAGCTTCAAGATGCTCAATGCATCCTTTGATACCTGCACAGCCCGGGATCTGTCCAGCATATACAGATGGCCATCTTGTCCTCTAGTGCACCTGCCAACTTGGATAAACTCTAATGCTTCCTCACAGTTCCAGATGAAGTGCCCTGCCAGTGGACCTGCACAAAACCCACACGATGGGTTGTGAAGCCTGGTTGTGTTAGCAGCAGCAGTGGAAGTATACTTGGCCTTGACATCCACCCTAGCAGGGGCAGGTGTATAGGCTTGGGAAGTGAAGAGCCCAGATTGACTGACAGTGGAAATGATGGGAGCAAGTGCTGGATTGATGAATCTGAGGACTGTAGAGTGGAATGTGGAACCTGTCAAAAGAAATTTAGTGGCTGTGAGCATGTCATTCATTGGATATGGGTCATTGGGATGAAGATCCGGCTTGGTAATGGCCAGCCAGGTCTGAAGCTTCTTCTCAACTTGTGAGGGAAACCCGTAAAGGAAGAGAGCATCCCAGTCGGCGTCCAACAACTTATGCTTGGTGATGAGGTGTGTGGCTATCTTGCTAAACTTATGCCTGTACTTGCCAAGGTCTTCTTGGTTTCACATCATCTTGGACCAGAACTCCTGCATGAGGTACTGAAGGTCAGTGCAACAGTAGCAGTGTAGAAGACTGGTGTCCCCTACCATGTGAATTCCCTATTTTCCCAACCTTCCATCACCCCTATAGTGCAGGTTCCATTCCTGAGCGAGTCGAAAGCCAACACGAACGTTATCCATTCCAACCTGTCCAGTCTGTCCAACCCAAGTTCCCCAGATCCAAGTCAGTAAGTTGGTTTTCTTTCCTTTGTATCAGTTTCTGTCCCGAGCGATCACGGGTTCACCCAGGCACGTCATACTTAGTCAGTTCCTTTCATTTGTGTTACACACCATTGCCATCGTCATGCCACTCTGTCACCATATGTTACTTACTTCATCAATCCTGGTATGTACAAAGTCTCGGGTTTTCCCAGACTATAAACTTTGTATCTCAGAATTCAGTCTGCATTGAATTCCACTTCCTCTTGATCACAAGTATCTTTTTCTAAGAATTGAAACCGTCGATTCCGCCACAACCCGAGCCAGTCGAGTCAAGTCAAGTGCTCCAACCTGAACCCGAAAAGTTGGACTCTCAGCCCTACTGAATGGGGAGGTCCGGACTCACATTTTCCAGCTTTACAGTGTGTGGTTATTGGTCTATTACCTTCTCCTAGTCCCTTGGGTCCCTTTTGGGTTGAGTAAACCTGCTCGCAACCCATACTTACACCATTAGGAAACCCATCCAGGCTTCCTAGCATCTTTACAGCAGGAATCACCTTCACATCCTGGGTACAATTCCTTTACCACATCAACAAACTTCTGCCAATCTTGAACTTTTGCTTTGTCTAGAGTCTCCCAGAGTTCAGCTTCATCGAGATCTGCATACCAGATCGCATGCTTGATCTTTTCAACAGCAGTAAGATGGGCAGTATTTCCTAAAATATCGACATCTTTGAGAAAGCATGGAAGATGTGTGGGTACTCCATCGAACTTGGGAGCATTTTGGGTTCCCCAGAGGGGCATGTGAACGGGGTTGGTCATTGGAGGTCGGGAATTGACTGGCGGATTCGGGATAGATGCAGAAGATGAGGTTGGATTGCTGCAAAGAAATGAAGAAAGGCCAGGAATCGAAGGATATTGCCCAAAGGTATGAAAGGGAATAGATGTGGGAGAGGACAAGGATGAGGAAGAGGAGGAAGTAGTAGTAGAGGCAGTTCAGGGTAACAGAGTAGATGCATGGATAGGAATAGTAGATGCACTTGGGCATGATAACGGAATTGTGCTGGGTTCTGTGGTAGACAGTTCTAGCAAGTAAGATAGGTTTGGTGTGGTGAAGCAAGATTCGGGTTCTAACAGTGGTAAGTTAGGAGATGGTAAAGGTATTAGTGGAGAGAGGGGAGGTGAAATATAAGACATCATCTGTTGTCAGGATCTACTTGGAGTCGATGCAGAAAGTTTTCCAGGAAATGGTGGGGAGTCGTAACAGGTAGAAACCAGGCTATGTTCTTGGGAACTGTTGGGCAAGGTTTCGGAGGCAGTTGAGGGATCTATGTTATCTTCAAGATCAAAAAGGGCACCTGGTATGTTCCTAATCAGGTGTGAGTTTGCAGGAACAGAGACAGTTTCAGTATTTCTAGGGTCAGTGGCTGTGGCAGTGCGATGGGGTGCTTAGTGTGATGCAGTGGAAGACAAATTGAGGGGTATGGATGATTCTGATTGACTGAAGAGGTGATGACCGATATGTCGGCTGATCAGCTCAGGTGTCTCTGGTTCGTCAGTTATGGGAGTGAAAAATGATTCCTTGGAGAGGTTGATATTGCGGAAGTGGGAAAGTAAAATTTCAAGCTCTTCTCATTGGGGGTTGGGCCTCAGGCTCCTCCTCAATGACTCTCTTGAATCCCTCGCAGTGGGCTCCAGTTGTAAAGATGCTAGGAAGCCTGGAGTGGGTTTCCTGAGCAGTTAGTGTCGGATGTGAGCAGGAAACTTGACCCAAAAGGGATACAAGGGTCTAGGACAATGTCTGAGAGGAAAAGAAAGAAGTCCACTCAACTGTAGAGCTGGAAAATAAGAGTTCAGACTTTCCCATGGTGGTAGGGCTAAGGTCCAACTATGAGAATGGTCGATATTTGCAGGAATCTACTTGAATGGTGGCAGGAATGGTAGAAAACGAGTCCTCGAGACTAGGAAACAAGTCCTTGAGACTTTTAGATGATGATCAAAGGTAATAGATTCAATGCAGACTGAAGTCTGAGATACAACATTTATAGTCTGGAAATACCTGAGACTTTAGACATGTCGGGGAACGTAGGTAAAAGTAGGTACATAATTGAGAAACTATGACAACAGCAAGAGACTTATTACATGACTAACAGGATCGGGTCCAGTGGACTCCTGCCACTCTCTGAGGCTCTAAATATAAAAAGAAATAAAATCCAGAACTCACCTGACTCAGATACTATGAATACTGGACGAATGGACACTGGAAACAGGATGAGCAGCATTTGGAGTTTGAGAAAACACGTTGGAGACCACTTCATCCACTTCAGGAAGAACTCAGGAACTGGGGATATCAAGGGATTACACTGCAGGGATGTACAGTCTTCTACACCAGCTTCCTCGAGATTGGCATTTCGGATAGCAGCCTTGATCTTTTGACTTTCCAAAAGGTTGGCATTAACTCCAAGGCACTCAACATCATCTAGGAATCGTGGGAGTTCAGTGATTACCTTGCCACTGAAATGGGGGGCGTCTGGAGATCCTCGGAATGGCAGGAATGCCATAGATTATGATAGATTGAGGTGGGATTAGTAGTTGCTAGTCAATAAGGGCTGTGGATGATGTCATCATGCTGCTTCATTACCATACATACTTACTTCACTGACCCAATATGTACAAAGTCTTGGATTTTTCCAGACTATAAACTTTGTATCTCAAACTTTGGTACACATCGAATTCTATCTTCTCTCAATCACAAGTCTTGTTTTCTAAGTATTGAAACTGTTGATTCCACTGCAACCCGAGCCAGTCAAGTCAAGTCGAGTGCTCCAACCTGAACCTGAAAAGTCAGACTCTCAGCCCTACCAAATGGGGAGGTCTGGACTCATATTTTCCAGCTTTACAGTGTGTGGTTTTTGGTCTATTACCTTCTCATAGTCCCTTGGGTCCCTTTTGAGTTGCGTAAACCCACTTGCAAACCATATTTACACTGCTAGGAAACCCACTCCAGGCTTCCTATCTACTTTACAGTGGCTTACATGAGAGTAGCCAGTATGAGAACAGAGAGTCTAGTCTTTTGTTATGTATGACCTAAACAAGGGCAGGTGTAGAACCTTTGGGGCTTTGGACTTAACCATGGACAAAGGGTGACAATGCTGGATGAATGTAGTGTGTCCAAGAGGGCCTTTCTACTAACGAAGTTCAGCAATGAAGAATGCTATCAAGTCAACAGTGATACTACTGAGTTAATGGTGGAGAAGGAGTCTGCCTACTATCGAGGACAGACAATGAGGACTTCCCACTTATGGGTGATTGACAAAGGATACCATTGAGTTAATGGTGAATGAGGAGTTCAGTGATTATCAGCAACAAATGACAATGACTTCCCACTTAAGGGTGGTTCACAAGTAAACTTCTAGGTGAGGTCAGTGATGGAGACTTCCCACTTAAGGGTGAGGATTACATGAGTGACAACATGGGTTTATATATGTATTGTAAAGGGGTTCAGGGTAGGCATGGAATGTGATTGAAGAAGTCACTGATGGAGCAAGTGAAATTGCATGGAATGCAATGGAAGCAGGCAGTGAGTCATGGTATTGTAGCTAGCAATGAAAAGAAATAAACGTCCAAGTTGGGACTTATACCCGTGTGTATGTAAGCAATAAAGGAAAAGTGAGGAAAAAGCATAAGGTCCAGGATAAATCATAACAATTTGCCTCCTCAATGATGTGGTTCTAGTCTCATTCTAACATTCCCACTGGTAGTATATATCACAGTGACTGTTATTGCAATGCAAGGCCAATAACATACAGAAAGACAAGTTGACTCTATGATGGACTTTCAAATTATGTCAGTCTGAACAGAAATTCAATGAAAATCACTGGGGAAACTGTACCTTCAATTTTATATATGCATTGACCTGCATGACACAAATCAACATTGCTTTCCATATATTTAGATTACCTCAATGTTCATGATAATTCTCTCATCTCCTGTCCTGAACCCCACATATAATTTCAATCAATCCACTTACTTGCACACTCCTAATGGCATATCTGGAGTGTCTGATATCAATCATCCTCTGCCTGTTTCTACGATTGCATATATTACTGAAAAACTCTCAGTGGCACAGTCACCTGACATGCAATTCAAATCTCTTGAAAATGAGATCAAAGAACATGGAATAATCACAGAGACATCCAGACATCCAAGTATTATTAGTTCTCCATTATAGTAGAATTTGCTCTAAAGTCTTTTAAATACAGCTGCTTGTTTTGATGTAGGTGTACAAGATGTAGTTTTTATAGAAAGCATGCAGGGGCTAAATGGCCTCATGGATAACAAAGTGGAGTATTTGATCATCAATAAGGGAAATCTCTTACATATGAGCTTTTCAGTCAAAATCAATTATTTTAGCAAGGAAATATAAAGAGCTCACATCATACTGTTATGATGTCCTTCTTCTTATCATCTTTTGCTATTTTTCTGCTATTTTATTTGGCTTTCTTGCACTCAAATGGGGGTTACACATCATATGGTTAGTCACATGATCCATTACATGATGAGTCACATATACTGGCACATGACTAGTCACATGAGCTGGACAGTTACATGCCATTCCAAAAGGGACTATGGCCTTCAATGGAGTCTGACTCATCATGGTTATGTTATGTGACATTCCATGACCCTTCAGAGTGTTCTTCTGTTATGATTCATCATGACTTCTTATGACAAATTCAATGACTTCTATTGGCTGGTCCTAAAGTGGCTGACTGAGCACATTTCAAATTCAGTGTTTCTATTGTCCAGCCCTAGAGCAAGCTAATAGATCAGAAGTTCTTGAATATTCTATGACATTCTATGACCTTCCATGGTTACTATACATGGATGACAGGATATAAACAACATCATACACTGTCTGTACTATACAAATATAACATCCAATAGACAGCACAAGAACTTCTTGTGGCATTCCCAGCACAATCCCTTATTCACTACCCTAGACCTCTACTAGTCTCCTTGCTGGTGTGTGCTGTATTGTGCCCATTCAGCTTGCCTAGTCATTGGTGCATTCTCTTTGTATTCAGTGTGAGCTGGTAATCCCTGTATAGGTGACTGCTTAGTATCATTAGAACTTATCTTCTTTCTTGCCCCCTCACAAGCCTGCATGCATTTGGTAAACTTGAACAAAGACAAGGCAACCACTATCTTACTGTTTTTTGACTTCAAACAAAATTATCTTTTCCTTCCCTTTCTCTGTGTATTCTCTTGCTGATATTTAACTCAGAAGGAACCCACAGAAGTTCTTTGCTGATAGCTATCCAAAAGGACTTTAAACTTTGCCAAACTGCCTAGGTTTGATCTATGGTCATCTGCTTCCCCATATCACATATTCCACAGATGTCCTCTGCTGAAAGGATTGCTGAGCTGACCACTCAAAATGTCAAACTGACAACCCACTACCAGGAGCTATCAACACAGCCAAATAATTATGGTGCTCAACAAACCCAACCCAGGGTGGAGATAAAAACTGGTGGGTCAAGATCAAAGTATGAGTTGATTTGAACAAGGAGCTGTTCTTGGACCAGAATATTACTGCTCTTGTTGTTTGATCTTCATCACTGACTATGATATCACAACTCATGACCTGATTTCATCACATTCCATTCAATTTCATTTGCCCAGTCAGTGACTCCTTCTGTACCTACCCTGAATCCATGCCATGCCTATAAATACTCTATTTATCTTGTTATATATGCTCTAAGCTAGACCTCCCCTTTGTGTACCTCAATACACTGGCTTTTAGCCTCATCACTTGTTCCTTAATCTCTGTCCCTCATCAGAAAACTCTTGAGTCTATGAGAATTCATAGTGCTCTTGAGGCTACACTGTTCACAGCGAACTCTTGCACTTTAGTAATGCTCAATTGCTGAGTTCTCTGAACCCTTTCAACATTTGATCATTGGAATAGAGCAAGGAGAATGCCTTGTTTATCTAGAACCTTGAAACTTGTTCACATAGATTGGCTAGCCCTGTTCTCCTCAAATCCTTGACCCTAGACCCACATTATGGGCTATGCTCATCCTCTACCTGAGGCAAGCATAATGCCATGTTTGACTGACATCATCCATCATGTTCTTCTGCTAAAGTCTCGCTAAGCTGATTATCAATAATGGCAAGTACATGCTAGATCTTTAAGGTGCATTTCTACTCCAGGGAGTGAACCCCCATCTAAATGAATCTTTCTAGGATGTATCAAGTTCTCTAGTATCACATCACCCTATTACCCTATCTGGTGAGCTATGCTTCTCTCTTTGATAAACCTGCACAGTAATCCTAATATGCTCACCTTTCTGATGCATTTTCAGACACTACAGGTGAGTAGAAACCAGTTTCAGTCAAATATATGTTTTGCTACCCCCTTATCTCAGGACAGAGTAAAATGTTTCTCCACAGAATGCAACTCTCCATCATCTTCCTGCCAGTTTCTCCCTGCCAAGTATAGAAGGCATGGATGATAACAATTTTCTGGGCTTTAGAGGGGTTGGAATAGACAACCTTTGCCTTTGTCTGCCCCAATCATGCTGTAGGAAACCCGAGTTCCCTACAGTGATATCCAGTTGTCCCACGGCTCTATAGCCCATATCTTGCGCTCCTATCAAATCCAAGACCATTCTGCTACCATTTGTCCCAACATGAGTCAAACTAGTTGAAGTTTGAAGGTTAGTTTTGATTCTGATGTTCCGGACCCGAGTTCCCACACACTGGACCCAGTATTCCCGCGCCTCGGAACGCGTTCCCACGCCCCGTGTTTGGTCAGGTTTTCATCCTTCTCATGTTTTCTTTGCTCTACATCATTTGGGTATGCCCAAATTACACTTTTGTACCTAGGACTTAGTCCCTAGACAGTGTGCAAGTAACCACCATCATTCCTAAGCCTCTAATCCCGGTTTCCTAAGCTTTTTTTTCTACATTTCCCTACAAGTCCTCCTCAAGTTCTGCAAGTTTAGTTAATTTCCTAGCTCTACTGAATGGGGGGAAGCCAGACTCTTGTTTTTATTTTCCAGTGTCCTGTGAATGATTAGTGAGCCTTTTCTACACTCCTCTTCTTTTCCCTTTGCTTTCTGTGCAATATATACACTTGCATCCCTATTTCTTGCTTAGGACTTCATTCAGAGTCCTTTTGCTGTTTTACAATACAAAATGCATTCACAGAATCCTCAGTCAGTTTCATTGCTAGTTATATGGCAACAGTGGTACTCACATTATGTAGGTGGGGTATGTTACAAAGGTAGTTGTAAAGAAGGTTGATCACTCAGACTCAATCTGCCAGGCTTTTTACTCAATGAAATCACAGTATAATAAACCTCACACAGATGTGCAGGTTAGTGGAGCAATCAACCTGTGTAGCCATGGTTAATGCTGTGTAAGCAGGTCTTTAGGAAATCCATCTGATTCAAGCATAGCAACACCATGAACCAGCTGTATAATAATTTGAGAGAGAAAGAAACTAAAATGGTTGCACAGCAGGATGTGATCAAAGCAGAGATATTAGAGAGAGATATCATACCATATCTCTTCAGAATGAAGTAATCAAGAAACTGTAATCCAATCTCTTTTTATGACCCAGCAAATCAAAAAGAAGCTTTCTAGTAGGGACATAGAGCTAACTGAATAGACTAGAGCACTGGAGAAGCTTCAATGAGAGGTGGAGATTGTTTCAGAGAAATCCTGTGAGACTGCATGAGCAGAATGTGCTGTCCAATTCAAAAAACTGGCAGTCAGTGTGTTTGCAAATGCATCAGTTACCCTCTTATTCACCCTCAGATAGAGCAAGAATCTGAGTTATTTGTGTTCATGTGCAGAAATAAAATATCATGCAATAACTTGATGTATGTGGCCGCTGGCTCCAGGTTTGATCTTCCTCTGGCCAAAACTTCCAGTGAATTAAATACTCTAGTTTTTTGCCTTTAAGTCAAGAATCTACAATATAATCCACTTCATATTCTTCATCTCTATTTTTAGTCACCTGTACTGGTCCTGGTTGCAGTGGAATCTGCCCTGGTAGATGCTCCTTGTAGGATTTAACCCTAGATAAGTTAACAACTGGGTGAATTCTCATGATTCTAGGAAGTTTCAGTTCAACTGCATTGCTTTCAACCAGTTTGGTAATCTCATATGGTCTCAGCCAGCATTCACTGAGCTTCTTTAATGCACATGTCAACCACAGATTATCAGTGGAAAGCCAAACTTTATTTCTAACTCTATATTCAGGGGCTTCAAAGCAATGCTTGTCAACTTGTGCTTTTATCTGCTTGTGAGCATTCAATAAATTACCTCTTGTTTCCTGAAGTGTCTGCTCCATCTGGTTGGTGAATTCCTTAGCAGCTGGTACTTTAGAGACTCACTGTTCAATGCCCATTCTAAGTTGATATGATTCAGTGACTTCAAAAGGTGATTTCTTAGTTGAAGCCTACTCCTTAGCATTGTAGGAGAACTGTGCAATTTGAAGCCAGTCCATTCTCATTTTCTGCTTTTCTGCTATGAAAAATCTGAGATACTACCAGAGATCTCTGTTTGTTCTCTCTATTTGGCCATCTGTCTGAGGGTGATGGCAGTTGATAATTTAGGGGTGATTCCAAGCCTTTTACAGATGTTCTTCATGACCTGTCAGGCAAACTGTGGCACTCTATCTGATGTAATGGACTTCAAAAGACCATGGAACTTCCATACATTCAATAGATAAAGATGTGCAGTGTCCAGTGCATTACTGTCTTGTTGCAAGAAATGAGTTCAGTTTCCTTAGAGAACCTATCTACCACCTTCAAGATGAAGTCAAACCCATTGAATATAGGCAGATCTGTAATGAAATCTGCTAAGATATGTTCCCATGCGATGTCTGGCACTTTGCATGGGTGTAGCATTCCAGAGGGGGCTTGGTTCCTCTCCTTAAATCTTGCACACCTGTCACAATATGAGACATACTCCTTCACGTACTTTGCCATTCCAAGCCAATAGTAGCTGCGCTGCAGCAGTTCATTTGTCTTCTCACACCTTGGATCTCCAGAAACAGGGGTGTCATAGTGCAACTGCACAATATGCAATGACAAGTCCTGGTCTGCAGGAACAAATATCCTTTAGCATCATATAGAGTTCCTTCCTTTGCTTCAAATATATTGAGTTCTTTCCATAACTTCAATTCTTGTGATTCCTTCAGTCTTACTGTAAGGCCTTTAATATTCTGTTTGATTTGCTCACCTTCATCAGAGATCAAGATTGTTGTCCTAATCTTCTCTGGTGTTATAACTAACACTCCTTTGTTGTCATTTTCAATGATCTGCATGTGATCTTCTCTTCTGAACAAAGCATCAGCTTTTCCCATTGTAGATCCGGCCTTATGGATCCATTTAAAGGTAAATCTGGTTAAGTATTGTGCCCATCAAGCCTGTCAATGATTTAGATCCTGTCTCTGCATGAACAATTGCAGATTTGCATGATCATTTCTGATCTCAAATTCATACCTGGCACCTTCTAGATAGTGTCTCCAGAGTTCCAGTGATCTGATGACACTCAACATCTCTTTATTAGCCACTGGGTTGTTCCTTTCTTCTAAGGACATGGAATGAGAGGAGTAGGCAACTGGGTGCCATTTTCCCTCTTGCTCAATAGATAATACTGCACCAGTGGCATAGTCAGAGGTATCAGATTCAAGGCAGAAGTGTGAATTATTATCAGGAAATGCCAGTAGCATGAGGACAGAAATTCATTTTGACTTCCCCCTTGGCCCAGTCAATCACAGGATTATGCTTCCTTTAGCCAGATATATTCCAGTATCACCTGGTTCTTTCCAAGGTCAATGACTTCAGCTGTGACCCTCTCTGTGTGTCCTTGATAGTCAATGATGATCTCAGATCTGTGGGTAATATCACCAGAAGAGTTCTTGATTTCATTAACATTAAATGCAGGAATTCTGTTTCAGAGGGGCTTCAAGGGCATCTTGTTCTTTTCAGCCCATTCCCTGTCAGTAAAGATTTCATTTGCACCACTGTCCAGCAGTGCTTCTGCAGTGATGAAGGACTTCTTGTTAGCATGGAAGATCCGCAGCTTCAAAACAATCTCCCTTAACAGCTTCAACACATATCTCATCTGGTATTTCTTCTGACTTGAAAGAATCTTTTGTGTTTTATGAAGTAGAATCAAGTGCTGGTCTGAAGTCTCAGCTAACCTTCAGACTAGCTGAAGACCCCAATTGACTTTTGAATGAATCAAAGTTGTCCATTGCAACCTCATCTAAAATTACATCTTCTTCAAGCACAGAAAAATGATTAGATACATGGAATCAACATCCAGATTGTTTATGCAGCTCTGCATTTTCCGTTGTCTATGTCAAGAATGCTCTCATCTCATTGAAGGACATGCCCCTGATTGCATTAGCCCTTGGGTCTTGTTACGACTACCTCAGGTGGAGATAGGCATAGCCCTTAGAGGGTCTAGAGTACTTAGGACGAAGGAGAACATGGCTGGGCATTCTATGAGGATGAAGTATTAAAGTTCTAAGAGAACAAGACTGTCTGCTTGTTCTATCTCAACAATTGAATGTTGAAGAGAAGACTACCCCTGAGATTGATCATCTCGAGGTGAACAAGAGGTTTTCCTTTAGAACAGCATAGCCTCAAGAGTGCTACGAAGTCTCAGAGAGCAAGGGATTCCTGAAGAGGGACTTGGAGCTGGAATGAGGCAAAGACCCAGTGTATTGAGATACATGAAAGGGAGGTCTAGCTTAGGGATACGAGTACAGAAAGATGAGTTTATATATGCTAGGATGGAACTGCTGACAATGCAAATGGAATCATGTAGAATGTGATGGAGATCGGACTGTGAGTAAAGGTATCGTAGTCAGCAGCGAAAAGAAAAGAACATCCTAATTGGGACTAGCACCCATGCATATGTAAGCAAATGAAAAGAAAAGGGGCCGATCGTAACAGGTCTGATTTCCCTGAGGCAGCAGCAGGTGCCTTTGTAGCTGTCCTGCCAACACAGTTGCAACATTATTTCTTATGCCTGTCCCCTAGCCAGTTGCACAGAGGGCATTCCTTCTTGGGTTGCTTACATTCAAGAAAGTAGTGTCCTTCCCTGCTATAGTTGTAGCACATCTTCTTTCTAATATTGCCTTGGGCAGTTATACCAATGTCTACTGCATCAGGATCCTTGTGAAACCCTCTGCTCCTTTGTGAGGTGTGACCCATAATAAAATCAAGGGCCTCTCTTGCAGTGCCCTGTAAATCTCCTGAAGGTACTCATCAACCTCCTTCTTCCTATTTCCTTCTTTAAATATTTGGGCAATGATGCCCCTTGCATTATTTTGCTGTAATAACTCAGCAGGATGTGCATCACCAATATTGGCCTGTATATACAAGGCTTTCCAGCAAATGATAAAATCATCTGTGGCACTTTTTCCTTGAGTCAGCCTTCTTAGCTGATCTCTGGCACAATCAATCTGGTTGGTAAACCTGAACAGACCCTCAATGTCTGAGACTAGTGTGTTCCATTGGTAGTTGTTGCCCATGGCAAGCCTTGTCTCAGCAAACTTTCCTGCTTTTTCCCCTTTGAGGTGAGACAAGACAGTCACTACTGTATTATGGGAGCCTTCTGGTATGGCCCTTCTATTGGTCTTGTGATATGACTCAGAACCACTTAAGGCTCTAAGCCACTTTCACTATTCAAGGGAAGGGAAAATGAGTCAATGGCAGAGATGCTGAGAAAAACACCAAGGGGACATAACTGCCCTAGTGGCTGCATTCTTGTCCTTTATATACTACTCTACATGTTTGTACCTATTGTACTCTAATCTAGATGTCCATGAGAATACCATAAGGATCAGGTGCAGAGGAGGCATGGTGTGAAAGAATAGAAGATAAGACATGAGTAGAGTAAGGGCATAAAGTGATGTTAGAGTCATAGGTGATTCATGGAGGACATATAAATGATCTGGGAGAGTCTGAAGTGCATAACATGACATACCATTCAAATAGAAAGGGTTTGTAAGATAAAATACAAAGTTTCAGTTGAACTGTTGTGCTTTTTGGCTTCTGAGGTTGCAGGTTCCAAGTTCCCATGGTTTTGGCATGCTTCTGAGCTTCTGCAATTCAAAGTTCCCACGCTTCCTGGCTTCTCAGTTTAGAAGTCTCATTTCCAGTGTGTCAAACATTCTAAATGTGGTCAGAAGTGTTGGAAGTGTTGGAAGGGTGTGAAAGTGACTGTAACACCTCCCATATTCCAGCAATTCATGAATGACTTCTTTAGGGACATAATTGCCAATGAATGGTTCATGACAACCTTCTCATCTTCTCCTCTGACTCTGAGACCCACAAAGAAAGGACCAAGCATGTTTTTCAATGAATAAAGGAACTAAACCTTTACTTAAAACCAAAAGAAAATGCACCTTCACTGCCAAGGAAGTAGCATACATTGGTATAATCATTAAACCTGGCCAGATCATATTGGACCCCTTCAAACTAAATGGGATTGCCTTCTGGCCTATCTCCACCAAAGTCAAGGACATCCACTCCTTCCTTGGATTCACCAATTCTACCAGTGATTCTGCTCTAATTACTCCTTCATTGCCCACCCTCTGATCAACCCAACCATGAAAGACATCACTTGGAACTGGTCTCTCAAATGTCAAAAGTCATTTAACTTCTTGAATGCCCTATTTATGGTAAACCCTGGGCTTTATCTCCCTAATATCTCCTGCCCCTTTGCCATTGCCACAGATGCCTTTAAGTACACCACTAAGGCAATTATCCTTCAGACTAACACCAATGGTGATTGGTACCCCTCTTCCTACCTCTTCTAGTCTTTTTTTTTTCAGATGAACAAAACTATGACATCTATGACTGGAAATTCTTTGCAGTCATTTAAGCCTTAAAAGCCTGGCAATACCACCTCTTCAGCTCTTTCTTTTCCATTCAGCTGTTTACAGACTATAAAAACCTCATCTACTTCCGACAACCCAATAACCTCAACTGTTGTCAAGCTCAATGGCTTCTTGACCTTTCTGATTTTGATTTAAAGATGCTTCTTGTTCCAGGCTTTGAATCTATCACCTCTAATGCTCTTTCCCATTACTCTGATCTTGTTATAGATGAAAATGATAACAAAGGCACTCTCCTCCTTCCTAACTCTCTCTTTGTTAACCTTATTGACTCCTTCCTCACCAGGAAGCTTATTTCATCCTCCAACTCTGACCCTGTTGTTCTTCAAGCACTACAAGCACTTCAAGAAGAAGTACCCCCTGTATTCCACTTGTGCCTGTTAGAATGGTCTTACTTTGGAGATATCCTCTCATACATAAAGGATCCATTTACATTCTCTTCACTAACTCCCTTCATTATGAAATCCTTTGCCTATTTTCATGACCATGACTCTGCTGGACACTCTGGCACTTGAAAACTCAACAACTCATCTCTGCCAAATTCTAATGGCTGGGACTGGGCTGAAATACATTGAAGGGTGTGCCATTTGCCAACAACACAAGGTGAACTTTCCACAACAGCTACCAGACCTTATAGAGGGTGAGGAAGAGTACAAAACAGAGAAATTTTTATAACACCATGGCAACCTGTTGTTGTGCATGTTTCTGATCCAATGGAAATGATATTCAGCTGAAAAAAACTCCTGAATTTCAAAATGAAACTTGAAAAATGTGGAGTTGACGCTATATAGATATAAAAAACATCATCCCACAATATTTTCTTCTCAACCTTCCTCAGAAAAACTGTTATTCAACAACAACCACCCTCACCAAAAATAAAAACAATGTCTTTATCTCTCACTCAAAGCATCTCCTTCTTTCTCACAGATACTACATATTTCTTTTCTCTCACATCCTACTTAATCTACCCCTCAGCCACCATTTTCACCCCTGGATGAACCACAACCATGTTCTCCAATGGAAAACCCATCCATGATATCTTCAGGACTGACAACCCTTCCAGGTACTGTTTCTGGTTTGGAAACCCCACAACCAGTCCTTCTGTTGCTGCTGTCCTACCCCATCCCATTGTATCTGTCAACCTCTCTATCTTTGCTTAAAAACTTTGCACAGAACTCTCCATTAATTACTATTTAGATCCTTGCTAAAAAACTCATGTACTCATTCCTCACCAAACCCATCTCCACCCACCTTGACATCTCACTCCCATTGTACAGCAGCTCAAAAAACCTGTCTGGATGTTTGTGTATTTAGCATTAAATGCAATATTCTTCATTAACAATTCATTACAGCCACATTGCATCTCATAGTTGGTGAACTCCTGTAGAAGCACCTTTATAAGCTAAGTTATGTCTTTTAAGGTATGTTCGATAGGGTTGAGGCCAGGAGATTGTACAGGCCAGTCAAGAAGCCCGATATCTTGTTCTTCAAACCACTTTTGAGCCCTTCTGGAGGTATGCTTCGAATTGTTATTCTGTGGGAAAATAATATCCCTTCAGGAATTCTAGATTCCTTCATGCTTTGTTGCAATCCTTTATGAATTGTGGCTGCAGCCCCAATTCAACAACTGTGGAAATCTGACACTGACCACAGTGAATGGATGGCCATATTCAATTATCATTTTTCAAAGTGTGAAAGTAGAATAAGTAAATTTAAAGTAAATGGCTACTTTGAAAAAAGAGTGGTCTACTTGAATGCTTGATACATGAAAGCTGTAAAGTATGGTACAAATATATAAAGCAGATACAATTGTCCATAAAATAACTTTGTATTTTGCTGATCTTTCTTGTCTACTCTGTCAAGCTCATTGTTGTTCATGCACAGTGCAACTTTCAGCTTCAGTATGCTATCTCAGAACCTCTATATTCAATGCCCAATAGGGAGCTGTGTTAAAGGCCAGTTCAAGACCTAAGTAGCCAGGGATAATGACAGAAGCCTTGTCAAGCAAGGTGACAGATACTACTTATATAACACCACCACTACATTGGTTCCTCTCCAGTCCAGCCTCTATCTTTAAAGCACAAAGGTTCAGCAGAATGCCAAGGAGTCATCCTGTTCATGAGAAGACATACTCAGGCCGGCAACTTTCCTCCATCCAGATTGTTTGTGATCCCTTTTCATAATGGGGCATCAATGTTGCTCTATGTATATTGTGCAATTACCAGTCACCGGAAAGTTCAGCTGACAGCAAAGGACCTGATTATCAGGAGGGCATTGAACATGGTGATGCACAATATTAAGAGGCGCAGAGCAGCCCAGTATAAACTGTGTGCACTGTCGTTAGCCAAGTTATTAAGGACAGGCAACTCTCACAAAAAAATCTGCAGTGTCCTCTTCCTCTTCCCATATTCTTTGCATTGTGGGGTTGGGGGGACAACACATGGGCCTCGTGCCACTAAGGGCGCTGCAAGGGGGCGGATGTTGGCGGGCGGAAACAAGTGCAACGATAGCAGCGAAGGGGGAAAGAGGCAAAAAACGCAAGTACATGGAATATGTGTTGCGATGGACCCGTGAGCAGAGGAGAAAATAAATCTTGCGAACAAAAAACATCATCTGCTCTGGCCTGTTTAAAACACGATGCAAGGTACTGCCGCCGCTCGCTTATTCTGTAACACGGGTGGGTGCAACACCTCGGGTGCGGAAGGTTCCAATTTACAACGGTGATATTACGGGTACATCAGTGTCCACTCACCCTGACCTGTCACGACGCGTGTTGGACGGATATGTTATCAGACTAATGCCGTCGGCGTGCCAGTGAAAATCGGGGGAAATTTTGAACTCGGTAGAACTTGATGAACTACTGAGCTTTGGATATTGGGTCACATGGTCCAGGAATGAGGTATTCCCGGCTTGACACCAGTATTGACGGTCCCCCTGACGAACACCCAGTCCATTTGGCAGGTTAATAGTCCCATTTGGACGATCTGAAGCTACGTGATCTCAAAGCTGCCAGTATTCAGCATCGAGGTACCCAACTTTTGTTCAGAACCTGCCTTGAGTCTCCCAAGTTGTGCACGATGATGAAGTTTAGTATCGTTCTCAGATTCATCACGAAAAACACAATTTTCTGATAAGGGATTTATAAACGCTTATAAACCATGTATTAGTGTTGCCGCGAGGCGAATCGAAGCGAATCGAAGTGTCAGTTTAGTCAGAATTCGACGCACTTCTCTCTGCGATGAGACGGTCGGATGTCACGCCTCTCACGCCCTCGGCCGTGGCCGAAGCGTGTGACAGGGACCGTGTCGGTGGCGGTGGCGACCGTCTCCCACCTCTCCTTTTTCGGCTCGGCTCGGCTCGGCCCGCGCGCGCGCGATTGATTCGCGATCGTCCCGTCCCGTCCCCCCCCCCTGTCCCTCGTCCCGCTCGCACTCGCGCTCGACGCGCCCCTGGCTTCAAT